>JASCQY010140662.1:10000-12258 GCA_030264315.1 Sardinella tawilis | reverse complement strand
GTGTGTGTGTGTGTGTGTGTGTGTGTGTGTGTGTGTGTGTGTGTGTGTGTGTGTGTGTGTGTGTGTGTGTGTTCTAAGAAAGAACTGGCCTTGAATTCTTCACTTGTATCTTTGGAGTCTTGAAGTGGTTTAGTGTTTCAGCTTGCATGATGCATGTGTCTGTGTGTGTGGGAAGGTTGGGGGGGCAATTCAGAGAAAGAGTGAGAAGAGAGAGCAACCGTGTTTGATGGTGCGTGTGTACAGTATGTGTATGTGTCTGCGTGTGTGTGTGTGTGTGTGTGTGTGTGTGTGTGTGTGTGTGTGTGTGTGTGTGTGTGTGTATGAATGTGAATGTGTGCACACTTTGCATTCTACGCCAAGGTGACAGGCAACCCAATCATATTCAGTTCCACATCTCAGGCAGAAAGGGGTGGAAGCAAAATCATCGAAGTCAATCAAGTTTGGGTCAGATAGATTTTTATACAAGTGTCATACAGACAAGCTGTTAGGGAGAGTCCAATTGGTGAGCCAGGAGCAGCTCTGAACCAACTCTGGACCAACCAACTTCTGAGAGAGAGTAAAAGAGAGAGACAGAAAGAGAGAAAGAAAGAGTGAAAGAGAGAGAGAGAGAGAGAGAGAGAGCAAGACAATCAAGAAAGAGAGATTACAGAGCGAGAGAATGAGAGAGTGAGAGACACACACAGAAGCAGGGTAATATGTAAGAGAGGAAAAGAGTGGAAAGAGGTAAATAAAGAGAGAGAGAGAGAGAGAGAGAGAGAGAGAGAGAGAGAGAGAGAAAGGCCTGGAGGCGTTTGGCAGTTTTCTCCCACGGCAGCAGAGGAGATTTCCACCTGCAGTCACGCACTCGGTCCTCGGCCGGCCCCGCCAATCCTCAGCACAGCAAAGGTAAACATCCTGGCGTCGCCGCGGAGACAGCGGGGCAAACACCGGCCCCAGACATGTTGATTACATTGGCTCCCACAACCCAACCCCCAGCACCAAGGACGACAATGAAGACGCCACGCCAAGAGGGAGACGGAGAAAGAGAGAGGGAGACGGAGAGACGGAGACGGAGAGAGGGAGATAGAGAGAGTGAGATAGAGAGAGGGAGACCAGCGTGGAGGCGGAGGAGAGGAGGGCGGAGAATGGAGGAGGTTCATTAGCAGAAGCTAATTGCACAGGAGCTTCAAATCTCTTTTCGTTTCAATAGTGAAACAAATTAAAAAAAACTTTTTTTTTTACTGTAAGCTATTTTCCTTAAGGACACATTCTGTTTTTGTGTTTTCGTTCAATTTAACTTATGTTGGAAGGGTTTTGTTTCTTTCGGAGAGACTCTCCACCAACTGTCGGTATCGTGCTCAGGAGAAGGATGAAGTCAGGGTGGACTAAATGAGAGTATAAGACAGCATCCAGTACAAAGGTCTCGTCAGTGGTTGTGAAAGAGGTTAAGGGGTTGTTACGCAAACAGAAGGTTCCAGGTTTGATCATAAGTCCTCACCCTGTCAAAGTTGCATTGAGCATCCAACTGCTCCAAGGTTGGTTGGTGCCTTGCATGGTAGTGAGAGAGTCTAAGTTTTAGTGTGTGTGTGTGTGTGTGTGTGTGTGTGTGTGTGTAAGAGAGTGTGTTTTAGTGTGTGTGTGTGTGTGTGTGTGTGTGTGTGTGTGTGTGTGTGTGTGTAAATGGGTTAACATGAGGCATGGAAATGTGAAGCCCTTTCAGTGCATAGACTTGGTGAGAGCAAAGAGCTTCTACACAGATGCAGTCCATGCGGTCAGTCCATGGTGCCATGTACCATCCATGTTGCCCTCAGCCCTCGACTGCACGTGTCTCTCGCGTTAGCGACGAGCTTCGTCTTCGCCACACATGACAATCAGCTGGCTGTTAGCAACCCATTTGGAAGGATGCAAACATGACTATTTGACATCCAGCTCCATCCACACCGTTCCCCATAGAGTCACAGAGGCACAGGCTGCATCCCTGTTCTCCTCTCTACACACACACACACATACACATACAGTACATACACACACATACACATACATACACACCCCAAAATGGATTACACCCAGCCAATTCCTCACCTCCGCCAGACAATTTGTGTGCCATGCAAACACAGGATGTAATCTCCTTAGAGATTTTACACGCCTTCTGTTATGAAAATCAATCTCATGCTTTGCCACGCATTTGCCAGCAGTGTGTTGAGGGCTCCTATTTCCCTCCTCCTCGGGGAAAAAGCACATCAAGGTCTGAGATGCTGTGCATTAAGCATGTCAATATG
>JASCQY010140662.1:0-5000 GCA_030264315.1 Sardinella tawilis | reverse complement strand
AACAAAGAAGAGATGAGTGATGAAAAAGTCAGATGAAATGGCAGGCAGTAAACGGTTCATCTATGGCTCTCTTAAAGTCAAAATGTCACCTCCTAATCTGGCCCCCAAACAGCCCAATTTCATGGCTGCCTGCCTGCAAATGCCTGGCATCTTAAGTGGCTTGGGCCGCTGTTCTTTTGGCCTTTCTTGACGAGTCAGAAGCCACTTACCCGCAGGAGGTAAACACTTCACATAACAGCTGGCTCTCAGCTGGGCACATGCCAGACATGGCCAAATGAAAGCCAAATCCGGGCCAAGTCAGAGCCAAATCTGGGCCAAATCAGGGCCGAACTCAAGCCAGATAGGGGGGTAGTCCATGGTCACAGAAAGATGCCATCAGCACTCCCTCCAGCAGTGCAAAAGCAGTTGACTGAATTCTGTGTGTATGCTCATGGTCTTAAAGAGAAAACTTATTTGATTCCATGATTACACCATGAAAGGAACCACAGACTTCAAGGAGCCTATTTTTAAACACAGATGAACAGCACACTGGACATTTGGACAGCTGGTGAGACGTGGAGACATCTAGAGTGTCTGGTCAGTGTAGATCTCAAATCAAGATGTCACCAACCAACAAACATACACACACACACACACACACACGTGCACATACAAACACACACTTGATCACACAAAATGAGGTATTTTGTACTTCAAACATGACTGGCATCACAATCCTTGAAGCACTAACCTTGTAACCTCTTCTGTCTGCTCTGGTGAGAAAATAAAAGCTTTAATATTGTTATTTGGAGCTACTCGGAGCACCTCACCACAAGCAACAATATTCACAACTGCTATAATAATAATAATCCATTCATCCCTAAAAATGCAGTCAAACAATAAATGAGACTCATATAATCTAGGCCTACTGCTTTGATGCTTTGATTGAGATTCTGATTGTGATCAAACCAGAACCTTATACAGCTGAAAAATTATTAACAAACGTTTTTTTGTATTAGCAACTGATGACTGGCACAAATCATTCAATACATTTGCCTCTCTCATTCTCCAGAGCTGTCAGCTGCTGCACTTCACTGGTCATTTTGTCTCTGAGCCAACCGATGTGCTCCACACCACTGGTGTCACTGTCTAACTCTCTCAGCACCTCTGCCAGGCCTGTTTCTACTTTCAGATCAATTCAATTTGGTATTTTTAGAGGACAGTCTAATCAGCTCAGCGGTCAAACCATGGCTGTAATCTGCCATACTGGATGCCTGCTGACCACTGACACTCACCTCACTAGACCCTTTGGCAGCTGTCCGTCCAGCTCTCTAGATCCTGAAACAGTATCACTGTTCTTAGAACATCAGAACCTTCACAGAAAACTCAAGACCAACAGGAAAAAAACATTTGCAAACTTTCCCTTTATGTTTGCCAACATCAACACACCTCTGGGTCCACAGAATATAGTGTAGAATTTCACTTGGACTTTGCATCACTGATGAACACATCCTTTTCATTAGGGTTAGGGTTCCAAACACCCACGCTGACAGAGGCTGGCACCGGCCCAAAGCCAGATGAGGCCCAGATCTGGGCCGGCCTGTACTGTTTTTGGATTGTTTGGGAAGAGCTGATACTGTAGCTGTGCCTCCAGGCCCAGATGAAGTGGTTCCATGATTGGAGCTGGCATGGCCCTTGAAGGGAGGGGAGGGGAGGGGAGGTTGGGGGTCTCTGAGAGAGGGAGAGCTGGAGCTGTCTGTCCCCGCCTGGGTCTAATGGGTTTGGAGATGCAACTCTTAGGGAAGGTAAGCAGACGCCAGAGCTGATTACTGAACTGTGGGCAACTCCTTGACAGCTGAATAAAGACCAGAGCAAGGCTAGAGAAGGAAGTCTGATGCCCACTCTCTCTCTCTCTATCCCTTTCTCTCGCTACTCAAGTGGAGGATGAAAGAGTGGATTGGTTTGCGACGGTCATTTTGTAAACAGGAAGACTGAATGAATGAGGAATGAGTGGATTTTAATCATTGAGTTTTAGTATAGTATAGTTTTTCACAAATGTCAGTTCTGGAAATCTATCGAACTTTTAACTGAAAAATAATTTCAGCTTTGAGAAACACCAAATGTGCTGTGTTGACCAGGTAATGAGATCTGGTTTCATTCTCTCCTTCAGAGGTATATGCTTATATCTTCTGCTTTCTTCTGCTGTGGCTTGTAGGGGAAATTTAAGTAGATTTGTGGATGGACTCGGATAATGAAGGGCTTGATTGCTGCATACCAAACGATTAGGAAAGAAATTAAGACTGTCACTTTCCAAATGAAGGATCACTTCAAAACACATTAAGAAGTACTGCAGGGGAACGTGAAATAAGAAGAAGCACTTTCAGGGGAACGCGAGATGAACATAAGCATGTCTTAATGACTTTTAAGAAGTTTGCATTTCCTGCTGCTTGATAATTACCTCAGTGTGATCTATGGCAGATGATAAGTAGGACTTTGGTCCGCTGCGCTATAGCGAGCTGCCAAGAGTGGGATGGAGAAAGCACATGTTGTACCGTGATGAAGAAACCCTGATCAGCCCCACTGCTTTTTAATCCCCCATCTACCACAAATCCTCTTTAATTGAGTCGCTTCAAGTCACAAGAGCTGCTAGGAAAAGACAGAGCGTCTCCATGCCAGGAAGTGACATAAGACGACAGGAAGCTGCAAACACAAACAAACAGAGCTGAGCTTTGTGAGGTAAGGTTAAAACACGCAATCCAAAAGCTTGTAGTTTCATGTAATTTTCATCTAACAGACGCGCAGACAGATCAGTTGAAGTAAATAAATAAAGAAAGAAAGAATAAACCAGTGGATTTTAATGGGGTTACAATAAAAGCATCACAGCATACTTTTATCATTGAAAAGAAAACCATTTTTTCTCCATTTTCTCCATTCCCTGGAGTACTAGTGTTTCAGAATCAGCGCTATCCTCATTTCACACGGCAGTATGGAGAGCTACTCTGGCGCCATGACGGCTGGAGAGTGGAGCTGAATTCAAATATGAGCAACGTTAAAAGCAGACTAATTACGGCTATTGAACAGTGGCTGAATAGTCCTTGATGAACTTAAATCAGCACCACTTTGAAAAACAGGTGTTGGAATGTTTCTGCCTCCGCCTCCCCAATCCAGCCCCATACTGCAGCTCTGCTCAGTCCCCAGGACTACTCTGCCTATTGTGCTCACTTCTGCTAATATACTTCAATTAGTTCCCCAAGTATCAAACGGAAATTAATCACTGAAGAGTAAGGGGGGGGGGGGGACCCTTTAAGTTGCCCTCTATGCTATTAAATGAAGACAAGGGTGATTAATTGATTAATTAATTGCTTACTTAATTAGGACTCATTCTATAGGTACAGGACATACTTAGGTTTGGGTATAGTGATGACATAAATCAGTAGGCATTAGAAAGATAGTAATTTAAGAGCTGCAAATTAATTATTTGAGTCCACATAATTAAAATATTAGGTCACATAAAATAAGGTGCGTCCATAGGGACCATAATCACCAATTAATTGTGACTTAACTATATACAAATACAAAAGGGGTATGAAGCTTGAAGAAACATAAAGCAACATTACATACCTATCCAGTATATAAACAACTACAAATAAAGAAACATACAGTAAATATCATACTTAAGTTCAGCAGGTTGTAGTATGATACAGTGTACATGTATATTTGTTGAGCGACTGAAAATACTGTAACTATGTCTGTCATAATCATGGATTCTTAAAAGAAAGCTCTTTGCTGTCCTCTCGGTGAAAATCAAATCCATATGATTAGTCCTCTGCACAAGGCTATGAGGGAGAACTCAAGGGTGACGGCAACAGCACAAACTGTCAGGATGAGGGGAGGAGAAACACAAAGGGTGCTAAGGACAGAGAGAGCAAATTAAACAATGAAAAATCCCCCGTCCAATCACTCTGCGGACATTTCCAAAAGACAAACATAAAAGTTGACAAAGCACATTCCTAATAATACCCACATTATATCTACTGCATGAGTTGTAATAAAAAGTGGACAACTCGTCACAACAAAATATGGACTTAGGCAAGTGACTACAGCAGAGAACAGAAAGGGGGAAGCGATAAATTAAACAAAGAAAAAATCTGACAAAGATTCTGTTCAGGAAATAAAAGAGTTGTACTCTGAGGACTCTGAAAGTTGACTGTTGGTCTGGATCTGCCTCAGAATCTTGCAGTTCCGTAGGGCTGTGTGATTGACAAGTGGCATTTTCTGAACAACCCAGTCACAACTACCATGAGCCATGAGAAACAGACACACCAGTCCTGCTAATAAGGTGTGTGTCTGTGTGTGTGTGTGTGTGTGTGTGTGTGTGTGTGTGTGTGTGCATGTGCACTGTGATGTGTTATGCATCTATGTAGTACATTTAAATAAGGCACTATTTGTTACCCATATCAATAGGAGTAGTAGTATTACCAGTAATTCTCATTAGAAAATAAATAATTAGGTTGCAAAGCTTCAGTAATCCTTTCAAATCAAATCAGAACAGGAAATTGACTCACACCCCACAAATTCACACTATGATGCTGTTGTGTCTGCACTCTTAGAATAAACATCTTTGCCAAGATGCCACTGCCCTTTCAGACCACCCAAGCCACACTGTGTGTGTGTGTGGGGGGGGGGGGTTGAGAAAGTAAGTTCATGGTTGGTCTTGTTGCTAGTGGGTGTATGTGTGTTCAGCAAGCGCTGCAGTTTTTCTCTCCTCCCTACAGTAGCCTACTGTCTTTCATTCCTTTGTGTGTGTCTGTGTGTGTGTGTGTGTGTGTGTGTGCGTGTGTGTGTGTTTAGTGTCTCCCCACCCTAATAAATAAAAACACCCTCAGTCCTCAGACACCCAGTAAAGAAAATTTCTCTTTTCTCTTGCATTTACTGCAGTGTTGTTGAGACTGTGTGTGTGTGTGTGTGTGTGTGTGTGTGTGTGTGTGTGTGTGTGTGTGTGTGTGTGTGTGTGTGTGTGT
>JASCQY010140601.1:0-12267 GCA_030264315.1 Sardinella tawilis | reverse complement strand
GTGTGTGTGTGTGTGTGTGTGTGTGTGTGTGTGTGTGTGTGTGTGTGTGTGTGTGTGTGTGTGTGTGTGTAGAGTATACAGTACACAGACAATTAGAGGCACATAGGTAGATAAGGACACATATCCAAAAATCTTGTACATACAGTATCATCATGGCATTGCACTATGCTAGTGTACATGACCTTTTCTTACATTAAGACATACTGGATACCCATTTAATGGGTTGTTTTCTTCTGGCAAAGGGTCAGTGGACACGAGTCATTAGAGCAGGATGAATCGAGAAATCATCGGGATGAACATTACACATTTAGGTTTACACACACCACATGAATTGACAGATGGTCCACTCCAAACAACTGATTTTGCTTGGCTATAACTAAATGTAAATATACTTTGAACATTGAAACTGAACTAGAGGTTTGTTCATGTTTCTAGCTGTATATTTCTTGTCCAACAAACTCTAAATTTGAACTAAAGACAAACAATGCACAGAGAAAGGTGGCTATCTTCATTCAATGGTCCTCAAGAAATAATGCATTTTTGTTCCTGTTTAAGGGGCATGCTTTACAAGACTAGCTGTGTAAGAGAAGACTGAATAGAGAGCTGTCAAATTGTGAGGAGATTTTATTTTTTATTATGATTGATGTTAAAAAAAAGCCTTTACAAAATTGCAGCACATCCTTTACCCCCTCTAATTTTCATGAATCTCTAATAGGCTATTCTTTGACATTCATTTCATTTTTAAATGTTACATTAAACTGCAGTAGCCTAATTTACCTTCTGTTAATTCTAAGGGAGCAAAACTGTATCCTGAACTTTTACACTTGCATGAAAATTATACAAGCATTATAGAAACCATGTGGTTTACTGCAGCCACTTCTTTCTGTCAAAGGAACGATATTGATTGTTTTTATATTGGAGATTTAAATGTTAAATGTTGCAAATGCAAAATTTGTTGAATACATTATTTAATCTTTGAGTCTATCATATAACTAAAGGAATAAAAAGAGTTATCAAAATGAAAAATCAATGTCTGAAAGGCAAAGAGCGTGTTTGCATGGCCAAACATTTGAAGTGTTTTTTCATGGACAAACTGTGTTTGCTGGGCAAACAGCAGTCCATTTTTTTCTGGCAAAGTCACCGAACTGTCTGTAACAGGACAAATATGACACAGGCCTGTTTAAAAAAAGTAGATAAAGTGGCTAAATATTAATCAAAGTTTAATCATGACCGACTCCTCTGAAATTCCAGGGAATGCAAAAGTAAACGTGGTTAAATTGATAGCCCTATATAAATAGATATTGAACATGTATGAATTCACTTACAGCCTTCTTAATGGTTGTTTTCTGCTGTAAGTAAAGCATAAGGTGACTGTTATTTGTGAGAAATATTGTCATCGGTAAGAAATGTCACAAACTATATATTGCTAACATATTTCAGTGAATTGTAGTTCTAATTGTTAGGGCATGACTGCGTCATGTTTTTAACAATCTGAAACAGTCGTAAATAGTGGCCTTTATAGTACATGTACATTTTTGGTAGTACTTTATATTATGACACTTGAAGTAAGGATTAGGTAATAACGATAAAACAAAAAGTATCAAAGGGTAAATAGAGTGCATAAGTACGCTGGAATAACACAAACTACCTGAAAGTAGTTTGAGTGTTGCCAGCCTTATGCAGTAATTACTCTATAATTTATCCCTTGATACTTTTTGTTACAATGCTACCTACTCCTTGCCCAACACTTAATGGGTCGTAATCTAAAGCATCTCCACATTTTTCAGTAAATGTACCATATAACCATATAAACCATGTTTGAATGTGAAGTTTAGACCAAGCAATGGATGGAGTCAAATATTTAATTGAACCACTGTGGTGGCACAAAACTATCAAAAATACTGTAGTTCATCTGTTAAATACATCATATTTAGGCTACTGCATTTGATACATTAAGTATGCATCCATGCTTTGGCAATGAGCTATTTTTTATTTACTGAGCAGTGATTTTTGCCCTGATCGCAAATAGCTATCCCTGGCTGAATGCCGATTGCTATCGGGGCGTGTTAATGGCTTCCTTGCATTGTGAGAAAAAAAACTGATCAATGGCAGTGCCGCATAATCATATTGCCTTTGCCACAAATTCATTTACTGATCAGGGTCTGTAACTTTTTTTCAGAGATAACTTGCCAACAATGACTGTGAAATTTCTAACAAATTACATTTGTCTAAACATCACAAAAATAAATATCAGTGAAGCATGAACTTTGAGGCCCAGACAGTAATTGAAGTAAAACCCCAAAATAATGAATGGACATCTTTTTGCATCATTACCACTGTATATTAAAGTTTGAATGAAAGTATAGAGCCAAAAATGAATGATGTGTCATTATGATGACTTTATTACTGATTGTGTTTAATTAATACACAAAATTCACAATAATTAATTCAATAATGATTGTGTCTGTGTGTTATGATGTGTGCCCATATGTTAAGGTTGAATCTGCATAGTGTTTATTCTCATGTTGACTTCTTGAGCGTGAGTTCATGTGTATGCTGGTGTGGGTATAGGTGTGGATGTGTTCATGTGCATGCAATGTTGACAGAAGCAGTGGGACAGATATACACTTCGTCCCAGGAAGTGAATGCTAAGGGGAAAGAGCAGCCAAGGGGAAAGAGGCTGTTCTGGAGAATTCGCCTAGTGACTCACTGATACACTGACACACTGACCCAGAGACTGAGTGATTTTCTGTGGGACACTAACACGCTAATCCCACACACCACTTACAATCCCACAAATCCCCGATGGGGGGGTTTAGGCGTCGGACGTGTCTATAAGTGCCATTGGAGGTTATTGCCTAACACTATCTGACTTCCAATAGGTAAAAAGGGCAGCAGCTCATTTAGAATGCAGTTTTGCATGCATACACTTAAAGTGGTCTTTTGCATAGACTAAGGGCTTGCATATAATTAAAAACATTGTTTATAGGGCATATCTTTCATTTATGATTCCTCTGTGATGATTTACTGATTTTCTGCTGCAACTCTCTGTTGAAACTTTCTATTTGTGTATTCAAGTCCTGGCCAGACATTGGCATTTGTTCATAAGGTTGTTGTTCCTACAAATCCTAATCCTTAGAGGGAACCCAATTACAATAAGGAGAGCTGGGACTTAAAGCATTTGTGATGCACATAGAGCAGATGTTGGACTTCATTCACCTCACTTTTTCCACTTCTAGGAAAAGCATAGAAAGCAATCAGTGTTATTGGTTGTTGGAAAGGTACACGTTTTTGGTCTCATCATTCAATTTAAAAATTTTCTTATTATAGTTCACACAACATAGAACAATAAAATTAATTCATTCATCTTGATTAATTTTTAGATACGTTTGACCTCCAATTAATGTATCCGGTACAATACATACTACACACTTTCCAGGAAGCCAACGTTACCTTTTCCTGTTTGGATTACAGTAAGTTACACCAGAGGAGCAGATGTATTTCATAAAGTAGGACAAATAACTTTTTTATGCTTTACTCCTCCATAATGTACTTGTTATACTTTCTTATTATACTTGTAGTTAATTACATCTTTGTTGTGTGTCTCTATGGGCCAAAGAGTTAACAACCAAAACTCTTTACATTTTACAACCTATAGTCACAGATAGGCCTACCACAGAGGCCAGATTTGTTTCAGTCTCAATCTCTATCTAGGAACAAAGCCAACATGACTACAACAGAGTATGTAAATGTACTCATGAAAAGGGATCCAAACAAAAAACTGCTCATATGTTGTGATGCAGTGTGGCCTATACTGCAAGTCTCTACAAATAACTTGTAAGTCCATTGGCTGATCTCATTACAACAGACCCAGTTACGTGATATGTCCTGATACGTTACATCAGACTAGCTTTCACCACAGAGGACGAAGAACACTATGGTGACACTTGCGATAACCTAAATAAGAGACTTAAAATATTTAAGACTCTACAGATTAAAATTACCATTGTTTCAAATAAATAAACTTTTGATTAATTTGCGATAGTCCAAGTCATTAAAAGAAGAAATCCAGTGTGGATCAATACTAGACCTGTTGTGTGAGGTCACTGTGAGTGCTGTCAGAAGGAAAAAGAACGAGAAAATGTCACATACATTCAATAGTGAACCAGCAGCTAACCTAACTGAGTAGTGCACTGAATCTCACTTTCAATTTAATTTTCCTATGCCCCATTCAGTTAATGTTAGCAGCTGATTTGCTGTTGACTTTATGTTGTATCAACTTTTCTTACTCTTTTTCCGGCACTTGGTGATCTCACACATCAGGACTGTGGGTTGATTCACACTGGATTTCTCCTAAACTCTTAAAGGTCCAAGGCAGTTTGGGGTAATCTGTTAAACCTTGACATTTTTAAACATTTCATTTAACTAAAAATATCCATGCAATGGATATGGTTACATTCTATAAGTTCTCAACAATAATAACATGTGGGTAAGTGAATATAATGATATTATTATTTATTCAAATTGAGCATAAACACAACTAGTCAAAAACCTAAATATCCCGCCGGTGGGATTGAAGTCCTTTAAGGGTTAATGTTAAAGACAGTGTGATGTGTAAAATTTAGAAATGCTGGGACGTGGTCAAAGATTTTCCATTAATCAAGATTGCAATTTACATTGCAGAACCAGTGCACTCAGAATGAGAAGACACAATCTCTGTTCGCTATTTGGTTTTTATCACATGGTGAAATGGAATACTGAATTCTGATAGGCTAGCAAGGTGTGTGTTAATTCTTCATAACGCACACCTACAGTATGAAGTAGCCAGGCTAGCACCACCTATTGGTTGCGTCTAATTTCATTTGCCTCCACCATATAGTCAGGATATGTCATATGTCATTTGCCTCCACCATATAGTCAGGATCGCTTTCGTTTGCTTCGGCTGCCCTGGTGGATGGACAAATCAGTGAACAGAGAATTCAAACGATGCATTCCAGTGCGTACCATACGTCACAGCCAAACAGTACCAATTGGTTGAAGCCACAACCAAACAGTAGCGATTGGTTTTAAGCAGATAGTATCTGCCCACCGTCAATGACCGCAAAGCAAACGAATTTAAATCGTTCGTGCTCAGACGCTGTATGGAACGAAGAGAAATAAGCGGCTGATACAGTACATCAGGCTACCTACGAAGTAGATCTGGTGAAAAAGTTTAATCAACATTCTATATCAATGCTCCTTTGAATGGTAACCGTGCCAACGATAGTAAATGCCAGTTGAACTTGCCAGGCAGCTACAATGGAATCATCTGTTACTAGCAATAACCACCGTTGAAAAGAAAGTACAACAACTGAACAGGTTTGTTTGTAAATTAGCTGCACCCTTTTGTAGCCTGTAATTTAAACTTACGCTCATTATTTGTAGCGAACCGTGTGATAAGCAAAATAACAGCCTTCGATGTGTGCTGTTATACGGAATGAATGAACTTGGTGGAAACAAACTTCACTCCGGCTAGCGCTGTCGTGAAGTAACGCTTCCACCTCGTTCATTAATTCTGTATAATAGCACACCTTGTCGGCTGTTATTCCTTACATGTTGTAGGCCAACAGAATTTTCTCATTCTTTTTCTTGCTGACCTCAGATAACAAGGATTGAAGGAGTTTTTAGTATACTTACAAAGTGTGCTTGAGACCACAAAAATTGTTTAACGCAACGCAAGTGTGTTTTCATTGCTTTTAAAATTTTATTTAGCTAATTTTTTGCTAATATTTTATTATGCTAATACATACATTTATTACGGAGCCCCTAAAGACACATGAGAAAAAAAAAGGTTTCTGGTGCACACATGAAAGTTTGTGGTGTGCACCTAAAAGTTTCATGCACTTGAAACTTTTAGGTGCACACCACAAACTTTCATGTGTAATTTGTGTAATTGATCCACACTGGATTTCTTCTTTTACTGTAATGACTTGGACTATCGCAAATTACACACATAGTCAAGTGCATGAAACTTTTAGGTGTGCACCAGATGGTGCCATAGAGGCTTTTCACAATCAAATCCGAATCCATCCAAATTGAATCTGTACCCTAAATTGATCTGAAATTACAATTAACTCACAGCAGCTGTGATTATAAATTCGACAAATGGGATAATAAAGAGTAAAACATGTGGAGTCTTTTAACAATCATAATAATCATCAATCTTAAGTATTAATAATTTCATGCTAGCAGGAAGGACAATTTAGGTAAATAACGCTCGAAATTCAAGGGAAAGGCAAGCAACAAACTTGTCTCCAGTGACATTTTACTGGATCCAATTATCGAACAGAAGGAAGCATTGTGAATGCAAGGCTAGAATGCTATCAATCAAGGCAGGCTATAGTCAAGGGCTGATCCAATCTTTTAAAATGTATACACCACCAGCAAGCAATTGTTTCTCACCACAGAATGGCTAGAACCTCTGTATGAAATTGAGTGAAGAACGAGGGGCTGGTTTTATTACCAGGCTAATAAAAAATACCACTGCATGGTCAAATTTCCTATTGCCCTATTTAGAACATGCATTATTTTTTAAAACACACACACCTATGAAGCTATCAAGTCGCCCAACTTGAAGGTGTCTGCACCAAGGAGGGAATGTCTGCACCAAGGAGGGAATTTTGAGTAATTTCAAGTGAACTAAACAAGGTGCGAATACACCCTAAAATATCCATTAATGTCCAAAATCTTCTTTATACAGAAGAAAAAAACGAGACAAAGATCGATTACATGGCTGATGGGCCAACATTAACGTCTCTATAGTGGCTCAGTTCACCATAGTTGGTAGTTCCAACTATGCCTATCAGCTGTCCACGATGAGAAGTCCTAATGTCCCTGTTGAGAAGTCAAGGTCTATTGGTTCAGGGTGAACCTTTGAGGCCTAGTCTTTACTTTTGAATATAAGTGGTCATGTACAGTAATTTTGTGTAGTAGCCTGGGTGAACCTGAATCAAGCTCTTAGCAAATCTGTTTTGCTCTTCAGGTCCATCTGGAGTTGAGTCCATTGCTCATTTCAGAGTCAACATAAACTCAGGAACCAATCACAACCCTTCAACCTACATAGGGCAGGCTTCAAGTGATGCACAACCATCGATGACACCCACTCTGAACTATGCGGATGTGTACAGTCTTTGAGACAAGGTGTTGCAAAGAGTATCCAGCACCAACATTGCTACCTTGATGACGTCATAGTGTGAGAGGAAGAAGTGGAACAGATGAATGACTCCTGGAGAATCTGGAGAATCCTTGAGAAGCCTTTAAAAGTATGGACTCCAAACAAAAAAGAGGAAATGTGAATTTCTGAAGTGTAATGTCACTTGTTATTGCCATTCCATTGATACAAATGGGATGCATCAAGAGGAGAGAAGTGTTGAAGGGCCCTTATCCTGTGCCCAAGACTCCTTTGTGCTGAGGGCACAGTCCACCTCTGTCTGTGTAGTCCACCTGCACCTTATGAGGCCCACCTTCAGACTTCCACTCTTCTCGGGTAGTCTCTGGGTACTCCATGAGAAAAGCTTTCGCCCAAAAAAGTTTCTATCTAAGGCTGGTTGATTTCAACAGAAGTCAAATTTTGGCAAAAAGGACTGAGTAAAAGGGACAGAGCGAAGGCCAAACCACTTCAGTATTAGGTGTGTTTTGGTGATGGCATCCATCATTGGTGGCTGATTGATGATGAAATGTTGCACAGAAGATACCCCACTGAGCTTACAGTTCCTCTTCAGGCCAAAAATTAATCTTCAGGCTTGAAACTCAAGTTTATTTCACCCACTGTGGACTGTTCTCCCAATCAAAAATACTTTGCTTTCATATCTCACTGTGTTCCAAAATGGAAGTCTCTGTAACTGGGATCAAATGAGGTCCAGTGCAATTATGTGGAAGAGAGTATATAGATTCTGCATTGACACCATGTAGGATGTGCGGCATGTGAGGTATGCTGTTGCTTCTACGCAGTCGTCAACCTTTCAAAGTTCTACATCTTGTGTCAGTGTAGCAAACTACCAAAACACCAATATTGTGTCTAAGTTATTTGCAAAATTCTGTCAGTGAACTAGCATGTTGCAAACTATCCAGTTGGCTGTTTCAGTACACCAGCTGTCAACACAAAGGAAGTGAACCAATCACATGGTAGATTTTTTTTTTTTTGGTAGCCAATCATAAATTGTGCTGAAATTACCATTAAGGTACTATAAGCTGTGATGTTAAATGGGATAATAAAGGGAACAAAAATGATTTTATAGTATTATTGTAAATTAAGTTACAATAAACTGTAATGATACATTGTGTCTGAAATATGTTTACCTTGATGCATCATCTAAGGTTGAAGATAAAACTGTGTAATGCTAATCAAAAATTGTATGGCTGAAAATTTGCCATTGTATACAAAACCTAGATAACACACATTGAAAAATATGCATTTTTCTCACATTCTGTGTTGACTCCAATAACAGCATCCGAAACAACTAGCTACTATTTATTTATAGTAATTAGCAACCAACAAATATAATTTGTTAATTGTTTATATAGTAGTTAATTTGATCCTATATAGTTATGGCAATTGATACCTGATGTAGCCTAGTGGTAGTTGTAGTACAATAGACATTTTAGTCAATAATGACAATAGGGGGCGCCACAGTGCAGTAAGAGATGTGTACTACTTATTGTCAACCAGAAGGTGGCATACTTCTAAGTGTGCAAACATCCTGCAAAGCTACTTAAGTAGTCAAATCAGCATCTCAGAGGAAGAGGATGCTGAGGATACACATCATTCCATCCCCCTGTTTTTTTCCAAAAAAGAAGAATAATCAAGCAATTTGTTGACCTGTTTCTATGATTGTAGCGGCATAAATACCAATATAGCTGCCAGTTGCAACACATTTTTACCATTGTGCCAGGTAACCACAAGACCATCTAGTCATTGTCTGCCTTTTGCTGAAAGAGAGGGGTGAGCTACAACAACAAGCTAGCGACAAAAAACACCAGCATTTTATTGCTATCCATTGAGAAAAACAACAAATCTGACTGCCAGTGGCGTATTGCCATACCAGACCGTAAACCAAGCACACCCATGGAATTTGAGTGGAGTTCTATCTAAAAATTCTGGGTTTCATGTTTGTTGAGTATGCACTGGGTATTAAACATTGGCAATGCCTCATTATAGGAGATGTACTTCAAGAATCACCTGACTTGCCACTTGAAGTTCTGGAAGAGAAATGGAGGAGGTTTTTCCTTCGTCTCTCTAGCAGTGTTCATCTTGTAATTTGAAGATGGAAGTCTGCAAGTACCAAGAACACAACCCATTCTAAATGCTGTTGTACTGATACAATAAGCAATGGGATGCAATGAACGATTCATAGAGATGAAACACCAATTTCAAGATACAGTATAAAAAAACAGCCCCCTCTTGAAACATATTGTCAATGGCCCACCAACTGACTATGATCCCAACACCCTATCTCAAGTGTTATCACTGTATATCTCAAGTATTGCCTACTTAGTGTGCCCCCTCTAAACAAGAACAACACCATTTGAAATGTTTTTGTTGGATATGTTGAGAATAGGCCACCCATCCCTGACATCCCCTTCAATAGAAATACTGCTCAGGAATTGTGCATTGTGTATATGATCACAACTGTACTGGAAGGTATGTGTGTGTACTCTGTGTGCTTCTTATGTTGTAAAGATTGATAAACATCTTTCTGAGGAATAAGGTCTGAGCTGCATCACAGGTCCCTTGGCACAATCTTTCCCCAGCCAGTGTTATGCAGGACCTTGTTTCACTCAAAGCAACAAATTACAAGAAACTACTGGAAAACAACCTCGTGTCAGCAATTCCTTTTGCTCTATACCTCTCTGGCTACTTTTTCTGCTGATGTATATGAAAAAATAGGTGTCCACTTGGCTGGGAAGCTTGATGCTCCACTGGGTCTTTCTGCTTACAACAATCACCTTTCCTGTGCAGAGTTGTAGGTACTTTCCCAATAGTCTATACAACTAGGGGATATCTACCATAGTCAACCTATTACAGAGATAGGGAGCCATAATGGACAATTGATTTTGTATACATTCAAAGCATTCTTTTGTTTACATACACATTGAGTGACAATAGGCTACTCATGTCCGCAAAATTACAATCAATCAAGCTGTCTTCCAGTTGAACCATACCATGTCTAAAACTTGAAAGAGAGGATCCCTGAAGCTGAAAGGTTGGTTCAGTTCTTCTCTTTCTCTTGAAGATTACTCATCAGCAAAATTGATGTGGTCTGTAACATGAACAGGAATATTGTCAGTTATATTTTTTAACTTTCTTTCTAGATCCTCCACAGTTTCAAGCTCTCCCCTTCTTGTCCTCTGCATAAATAAACCCAACAATTTCATGATTGTTCAAATGTCTCTTTTATTGTATTCAGTCAGCCAGGGCAAAACAGGAAATG
Source organism: Sardinella tawilis (assembly GCA_030264315.1). Taxonomy (NCBI): domain Eukaryota; kingdom Metazoa; phylum Chordata; class Actinopteri; order Clupeiformes; family Clupeidae; genus Sardinella; species Sardinella tawilis. The sequence continues at coordinate 1,798 of JASCQY010140601.1, read as the reverse complement.
TAGAAGATTCTGTACATGGCTGGCTAGCTTGATAGATAAGGAGACATCATCTTCTTTTCACCCCTGGAGGATAGGAGCACAACAAGAGTCAGTACTGGGTCCCTTTCCTTTCAGCCATTCCAAGTAATTAACACTTTTGTACCCCATGACAAGTAAAAGATGGCCTTGATTGCATCTGGTCTAGGACATACTGTACTGTAGAATCACAAGTCAAGTCAATCTTAACCTCAGCCTGATAAGAATTGATCAGCACTTTCTGGCAATGTTCAAGAATCTCGGTTTTAGCTGGGTAGCTGTAGCTGAAGCTTTGCTCACTTGTTAGTTTCAACCCTGGTATCAGTCCTACATAAAAAAAGTTGTTAACTATCAATTAGTTAGTTAGTCAATTAGTGTCCCTAGAGAAACTTTGCAAGGAATTGAAGCCAAATCAAGAGGGATGTGTCATTACTCCTTCAGGGGAGACAGGGTTGTCTTACAGGGTTTGGGAAATGTTTGCACCATGGGTGAAGAAGGGAATACTTCATATAGAAATTCCAAGTCAACCTTGCAGAAAAATCCAGCTAAAAATCCACTAAATATGCCACCAGCTAGACATGCTGATGACTAGCTATAATGGACAATAGCTTGTCAAGCCTGTCAAACTGGACATTCCTAGATTATGGACTGGCTTGCTATGCTGTTGTGGTAGCTTGAAATGGCATGTACGTACAGTATATGCCCAGAAAAACGTGATGATCTTCATGAATTGGAAGCCAGAGAAAACCTATGTAAACATTTAGCTGAAAAAATGGTCAAACCAGCTTGAACCTTCTTAAAACAGTTTAAACCAGCTAAAGCAGCCTATGCTGGTCAAGCTGGATTTTTCAGCCGGGAATTGACTTATTGCTAAGCTCCACCCACTGAATACAGATAAACCAGCAGCTACAGTCCAATATGGCCCACACCCTGACAACTTCAGTCTAATGCTGTGCAACAACAGCTTTCCTGCTGAAAAATCCAGTTTATGCTGGTGGCTGGTAGATGGTTTCTTGCTGTTTTTTTACCTTGCTGGTTGGGCCACCATCTGGACTTGCTGGTATGACCATCTTCAGAAGCTGGTCATGTTGGTAAGTGTGCTGGTTTATGTTGGTCATGCTGGTGACCAGCCAATCAAGCTTTCATCAATGGCTTAAAATCATACAGGTTTGACCAGCCATAAGGCTGTACATTGCTGGATTGACCAGTCAACCTCCAACTAAATGACTAAGATAAACTGGTCCAACCAGCTAAACCAACAAAACTATTGCGAAAACAGTCAGTTCAGTCAGTTTGGGTGAGTCTACAGAGATCTATAACAAAACTTGTTTTTGGTGGCATCTGTAACAGTTTTGTCTCTGAGAATGTTCCAGGAATGTTCTCTTTTGAGTACAGAACGTTCCATGAATGTTACTTTGGTTCCATGAAGGGGTCCTTGGAAAGTTTTTTAGACATAACTTTAACATTATGCTAGATTGAAAAAAAAAATCACAATTCAGGAAAAAAAGCCACCTGACATGGAATGTGAACACGAGTTACCTGCATGATATTCATGTACGTAGTGTATGGTTTTAGCGCCATTTCATTTTTTGTCTCAAAGCTTAGGCATCTACCCTTGATCAGCTTGCTGCCTGCCCCCTGAATACTTTTCGAAAAAGTCCCGTCTCTGGAGACAATACAGGGCCTGTAAACGTCAAACAAACATTGGGGCACAGGCTGTGCACCAAAACATAACAACCCACCGTTCAGCCAAACACCAACAAGATGGTTAGGGGAGGGGTGG
>JASCQY010140592.1:0-12268 GCA_030264315.1 Sardinella tawilis | reverse complement strand
CACCAAGTCTTTAAAACCGTTGATAACTAGCAAGCCTAGCTAAATGTAGCTTAAATAAGTTAGAGGTGGCTAACAACAGGAGTTAGCTAACTGTTAGCCGATTAGCTAGCACACAGGCTGTCACAGGACAGTCCAATGGACTAAAAATGATCCCAAGTTGGTTTAACCTAAAATTTGACAAGTAATTGAAACAAGCCTGTAGTACAACAACAAAGTCAATGTAAAAGCTCAGGAATAATGATCCAATGTAGAGGCAGATGGCTTTTTTTGCAGTAAATCGCAGGAGAACAGACACAGTGTGTGTAGCTCAGTCAAAGTTGCAAGCAACTGGATGGAATGTTTGGTTTAGAGTGTTGATCGACTGTACCTTAGTAACGATGGAATGGAATTTTAATTGGTTGTGTGTAGTTTCGTCATTTGTTGCTAACTGTCAAAGTTCGGGAGGTCGTTTTTATGACTAATACAAGGATTCAAGGATTTTCTTTGTCACATGCGTATGACTACAGCTGTAAAAAAATGCAGTGAAATGAAATGAATATGCTCGGTATCAACACACTAGCCTGCCCTGCCTCACAATGAAACTTTATAACTATCTCTGACAGAGCCCCCTCATTTCGAAACTAAAGGTTCCTGTTTCAGACACTTCAGCATCAGGGCATTAGGAAGAATTTATTCTGATAGAAAATGTCCTAGGACTGTCAAACAACCTGTCCGTGGGGTGCTGCAGGATGGGCTCATTTCAGTCTAATGGCAAAAGAGAATTTATGATGTGTGTGAACATGAGGTATATTGCTGTCAACTTCATTTTCCTTTTGCGCAATTTTATAACCCATAGGCTATTTCTGTGTATCTCCTTCTGTCTGTCTATGTGTGCATGCATTGTTTTCTCTGATTTCTCTGATTGTTGGCTGACTTGAGATCCTGCAGGTGCTGTGTTGTTGTCAGCGCACTGCTGTAGCAGATTTAGCATTTCAGTCTGGATAACGATGTACAAAAACAGGACAGTACAAGTTTCTAAACTGGACTTGTGGCATTCTTTTGCTTGTGGAAACGTAGCAACAAGGAAGTAATACATTTATCCTATATGTTGCAGGTGTGTTTAGCAAAATGTGAGCTTGTACAGGTACTGTAATCTCAAACAATATGGCAATATGGCATTACAGCCAATGACTATATATTTTTAGACTTTAATAATTAAAGACCTGTGTTATAAACAAATGTATAGGCCTATTGATTTCTGTTTTACATGTAGGCTACCTGCAGAGATGCTTGAACAATACCACTACATGGAAACTCCAATTTAGAGGTTCGTCATGAGAAAAACACTGACATAGAATCACACTTTTCCCTTATCAGTCGCCCATTTCAATGATATGGCCTACCTGTGCTGCACAATGGTGGTCATAATTATTGTGCCTTATAAGGAAATTGTGGGTGAAGTATTGGTGTGATTGCATAAATGTAAGCTTGTGTGTGTGTGTGTGTGTGTGTGTGTGTGTGTGTGTGTGTGTGTGTGTGTGTGTGTTTGTGAAAGTTTGGATCCATGACAGGGTTGGCTCTGTTACAGTTCTGATGAGCAGAGATGTGTGGCTGTAGCTGTCACAAAGTTGCATCCTCGGGCCACTAGATGTCGCCAAAGTAGAGACTCTGTTTTTCGTTGCCTGTGGCTATTAGTATATAGCCTGGCTCTCGCCTAGGCTAATTAGTATATACAGTAGTTACCTGCCTTGCTGTCCTTCTCATCTGTGTTTAATTGTCTCATAATCTCTGTTCCAATTGACCCGTCTTGTCAGTGTATTTAAACCCTGCCTCTGTGTCTGTGTCTTTGCTAAGTCTTCGCGAACCCCTGTGTTTGTCGAGCCCTTGTGGATGTATCTGTCTTCTGGATTTGTATTGTGGAGGTATCTAGTCTTCTGGATTATACTTTTGGACTTGTTCTTGCCTTGTGTTGGATCTTGCTTTGATTTAAGTTTTTTATGAAGATGTTTTGCTTTTCTCTGCCTTGACTTCAACCTAACATTATGACTTGGAACCTTGAACCTTGTTTTGACTTTGGATTAAGCTTCCCTGTTTGCTGGCATTCCATGCGTTGCACTTGAGTTCCTAGGTCTCAATAGCTCAGTGGATAAAGCTCCAGTTGGTCACCCTGACAGCCTGGATTCAAAATCTGACCGTGACGGTAGTAATTCAATCCTCAGTTACTTGGTTCCACAATAAAGTTGTGAAGTTGCCTTGTGTCCAGTATCAAGGCAATTAATATTTATTTGTGTTTTCCTTTATTTAATTAAAATGGGTATGCATGTTTCAGAATTGTTGTAGATGGAACTGTCAGTTCAGCCAGAAATCTATTGGACTTCTGGCAGTGATGCAAGGAAATATTTATCTTTTGTTTATTGTGAATTATAATTACAAAAAAAAAACCACTAACATGTGACTTGTGCAAAAAGAAGAAGTTTTTAAACCACAGTTTCAGTCACTGTGCTCCAAAGGAAAATCATTTCTGCTTTCATTTTATTGTAAAGCTTTGGTGCTCAGTAGTGTGTGTGGATGTCAACGGTTCAGAGAATATGTCTCTAGATCAACCTAGATGGAACGGTAAGTGAACTGCTACCAATTAAAATGCAAATCTCATAGGATTCTCATAGGATTTTAAAATTACAATCAAATTTGTACTCAGATTTACATGTAGGTTGTTTAGACATTGCAGATATTCAAGAAATACTATTAATACCTTAAATCAGATAAAATGTGAATTTTAAATTCATAAAGTTCATAATCTAAAACTTTTTGTTGAAAAGTTTGATGAAAAAAATGATTAAATATGAAAAAACAAACACGGACATGTAGACATGAATGTTTGCGGAAATTTGAAGATTACACATCTTCAAATAAATTTATTATCTGAAAGTTATTGTCTAAATAACATTTCATTCTTACCCAAATAAGTAAGGGTTACCCATTCAAATGTAATTCTTATATCATACCTGAAGGCTTAGGCCTACACCCAACAAGCATCTCTTTATCCCTCTTTAGAGTAACACAAAGCTGAGATAGAGACTGATAGAGAGGGGCGGCTGACACCTTTTAGCTATGGAAAACATATGCAATGGTAGCTATGGTAAACAAACAAACAGGAAAATATTAACCTGCTGTGCAACAACTTCAGAAGTAGACAATTTGCCACAAGTGCAAGTTGCAAGGTATCCAAAGGTCATCAAGGGGGTCTCTCCAGACCTTAGCTGGTAGGACTGAGGATTCGAGTGGTCCTCAATCACCTCCAACCAGTCGTAGTAGGCATAGGCCTACTGTACCTCTTGTGCTTTTGGCTCTCTTATGAGCTGAATTGGACTTGATAATCTTGTAAATTAGTCTACATCTCTGAAAATGGCAAGTGGGGCCACCTGCAGGACATCCCCTGGCACGCATGGTTTAGCCCAACCACAATGCAGAAATGGAAGATCAGAATATTGACTAATTTTTTAAAGCTTTTTTTTTTTCGTGTGAATTCAGTAAAATAGAACAAAGCACTGCAAAGTGTTTCACATACAGTGCCCTACTTGATCAATTGAGGAAATGAGACCAGTACCGTACCACATGCAACAAATCTGTAACTCGTGATGCAAAGGGAAGCCGACATGCAGACCCACTGATCACATGTAGATGTGTGGAGACACCACCAAATCTTACTGTGAAACACATGTGCATCACATGTGGTGCAACGTGATGATAGGCCTGCATTTTCACTTCTGTGGATATCTGAACAACACAGAGCATTTGACTTTATGCCAGTACTGTTCACAATTTAAAATTAAATGTGGACTGAACCAACGCAAAATTTTAGAAGTTCTTGCAATGTATACAAGTACATGCAGAATACAACATAACATACAGTGCTTCTTTTCTTAAACAACTCCTTTTTTTCAGACCTGCGGGTGGTATTGATGGGTGCAAATCATTCTGGCAAGAAAGCTGTGAAAAACACTTTGGCAGAGTTCTTGGAAAGAAGAGCGTGCAAAGGTGAAGACTGTGAGGTCACTGGTAGGGATGTTCTCTTTATTGACACCCCAGGCTGGTGGAGGAATAATACATTGACTGAGACAGCAGAGTTTATCAAACAGGACCTTGTGCTCAGAGTCTCTAAGTGTCCATCAGGGCCTCATGCTTTCCTTCTGGTTATTGGTAGTGATACCCCATTTACAGAGAAGAACAGGACGGCTATAGAGGAGCACTTAGGACTCTTTGGAGAGAGGGTTTGGGAGCACACCATAGTGGTGTTTACCAAAGGAGAATATCTCGGTAAAAGCATAGAACAGCACATTGAGAGTGAAGGAGAGGCACTGAAGGGGCTGGTGAAGAAGTGTGGGAATAGGTGTCACATGATTTACATCGATTGTACCGAAGGTTGTAATGAAGTGAGCAAGTTACTGGAACAGATTGATGATGTAGCAAAGACTAGAGACAGCTGTTATGAATTTGATGGGAGAGAAATAAAGGACCTTGAGGAAAAGCGAAATGCATATAAAAGCAGAGCAACACAGAGAAAGCAGAGGGCGAGTGAGCAACGTCAAATACATCGTCATGGTGAGTCATTCACAGCAAAACTGCTACAGTATCTGCAAATTTGAAAGGTATTCCACAGAAAGTCCTGATAAACATATTATAAGTCACATTTTTAAATCTGTTCATTTAGAGGTGATGCCCTCATTACCAGAACTAAGGATTCTCCTGTTGGGGTGGTTGTTTTCTGGAAAGACAATCGCAAGCAAGACCATTCTGGGCCTACATGATGATCTTAAGAGAACGAGAACTCGTCAGTGTGAGAGGACATCTGGAGAAGTTTCTGGAAGACAAATCTCTGTGGTGGATACCCCAGGGTGGTGGAAGTACTTGCCGGCCAAATACGCTCCAGAGTGGGTAAAGACAGAAGTACTAAGAGGAATGACCTTGGACTCCAAAGCTTCCCATGTCATACTTTTAGCTGTCCCTGTAGACACAACATTTGGTGAAGAGCAGAGAAAAAATATTGAAGACAACATGAAGATGTTTGGTGATCAGGTGTGGAGACACACCATGGTGCTGTTCACGTGTGGAGACCTGCTGGGGGACACAAGCATAGAGGAGCACATTGAATGTGAAGGGGAACACCTTGCGTGGCTGGTCGAGAAATGTGGGAACAGATATCATGTCTTAAGTTGGAATGATAAAGAAGATCAAGTGAAAGAACTACTTCAGAAACTAGAGGAAATGGTGGCACGTAACAGCCTATTTTGCCTGGACACCACAGAAACTCAGAGAAATGTGCCTGAAAACATGAATGAGAAACTAGAGGAAGAGAAGAGGAAGTTGGTTGATTTCTTGGACCTGGAATGGCAAAGAATGGATAAAACTGTGGAAAAGAAGATTGGAAAAATACGCAGTCAGACTGTACCAATTCTGCGAGGAAGCAAGGATGCTCATATAGACTGTGAGTTTCTTTTTTGCTGTTCTTCTCTTGGAATAAATGAAAGTCACAGTTACTTTTTTCCAAGCCAACACTTTTCTATGATTGATTGATTGACTGACTGATTTGACTGACACTGTCATCCACAGCCCCTTATAGATATGACAATATGGTAATTATCTTCCTGAAACAACTCAGATAACTGTTCGATGTACAGTACACTGTAGGCACTACAATGGCAGTCGGGAATCAAACTTTTTTTTTTTTTTTTTGCATGCGATTGATTGCCCTGGTCCTTGGTGACTACAGAACCACTGTCAGCTACAGTATTTTGTTGGAACATAATTACAAGCATTGCACACAGTGATACAAACGTTTGACAGATTTCTCTATTAAATCAGTTAGAGACAGTCCCTCTTCCTGTGAGAAGACTCTGGGGGATTCTAGACAGGCTGACAATCCACTGAGCCTCCTGAATCTTAATCCTCCTAAAGCTAGGCTTTTCACCATGGAGTCTGGTAATATGAATGCCCCCACAGGTATTAGAGTCTGCTTACATCTAAAATGTACCATTCATATAGGCCTACGTATATCCATGTGATGCCCAGATACTGATCTGTGTAATCCAACTAGGTCATGAACACCAAGGGCACACCTGTGAAATAAATGCTCAGTTGGAGAACATGAGGGAGATGATGGAGAGGGAGTGGAGCAGGAGGGAGATTGGAATCACTGAGAGATTCCAGAACATGCTATCGGTTCTCTCTAATACAGGTAATATTTCACATTGGCTATAGGTTTGCACTCCATCAAAATGTTGTTTCGTAATGAGTTTGTCTGATCAAATATGCAGGCATTGCTTCTATGAATCTAGCTTTAGGCGTTCGGGTCTCTGAGGGAAATTTACCCTTAACCCTGAGAAAATTTGCAAACCGCCAGGTAATGCTAACTGAATGGATCAAGGGACAATTAAACTGAAACATAGTTTCCCTACCCTCATCAATTAGCTACTGTCTCACTGTTTGATCTACCTAGTACCAACTTGATTTCCCTAAAAATTTTTCCTTTAACTAAAAACGATTTTCTTTTAAAAAATAAATACATCGCAGAAAAAGACTATTGAGATGAAATTACTCTATATGATATGGTTTACTTTTAAACCTTCAGGTATGTCATCTGAAGCTGATGTGCATGACCTGGAATCCTCAATTAGAAAGGTCATGAGATGGTTTGAGGGCACATCTGGGCATGGCTCTATGGGCTCATTCATGGATGAGGACACTGGAGAAGATGAATGAAATGTAAAGGCTCTTTTTACTGAAGAGAAGTGCATTTGACCTGTTAATACTGTAAAGGAAAATGTGTAGTTGGCAAGCCTTTGTTTTTCTTCAGGTTTAATGTAATTGCAACAAATTTCCCTTGTGTTAATTTTTTACTCAATTTCCTCTTGAATACAGTTTATTCAGAGTTGCATGCAGTATTATAACTAATAAACATAACATGAGATCCTGCATGATTTCACTTCTGTGTTGACGTTCCACGCAAACAATAATAAAAAAAAGGCTACTCTCAAATTCACGCTACTAAATTAACTTCGCAACTTTGCTACTAAATTAACTGTTGTTCTCATTCAGTGCTGGAGTTTGTCATGTAACATATTGCTGTGCACCCAACTTGCTCTCTCCTCCTCTAATAAAGATCATGCGACATCCATTGTTAGGACAGTGAGGGTTTCCCTTAGACAGAAAAGTGACTATGCATTGGCTATACTGATGTAGCAATAGGGTGCTGACATGTAATTAATATTGTGTAAGGTAAAGAGACTGAAAGATGATACTGTATGTGTATTTTTCTTCGCTTACCTATTGTCACTCAGCTGTAAAGCCACAATGTAGTCGTGTGTATCCACGAGATGTCTGTGTAGACGCAGTGTAATTGGTATAATGAACTGGTATAACAAGGGGCCTCGTCCCAGAGAGCTTTTCTTGATTCTGCAACTTTGTGTTGTCAGTGACATGCCTCTGGTTGTGAATTAATCTCCGAAGGTTATTAAAGTTTGTGACTTTTTACTCATGCCTGTGCTGCCTGGTCAGGTAATTTTTACCACAAAAGTAAGTTACAACAATAAAATGAAGTTCAAAAAGAGTTAGCTTGAAGTTATCACTGCTGCCTACTGCCATGTTGAACGGGCAGGTTTGTGTGCAACATTTGAAACATACAGTATGAATGAAGTGATGAACAGTACTGTATATTTAATGATTAAGTCAAACTTTGATAGCTGCAATGATATATTATCAATCTCCTTTCTATAAGTATTTCACCAATTGTTAAATTTGTCACACTAAGCCTAAAGGTCTTGTTATTTTGTTTGGCTCAAGCAGTCCCAGACCCTTTACAAAGTACAGATGATGACTTTTAGACCAGGCTAGATATAATCCTATTCTTTAAAAGTTTGCAATGTTCTCCATGCTCAACCTTTTCTTTCCGAGTTCAACAGCCAGCACCAAACATTCCACTTTGACCTCTCAATGTCAATTGAGTCACACTCTGATGACAGTCCTGTGGATGTTCAAATTGTGGGAAACAAATGTTATTGCAAATGTTCAAACATGTCATGTTTTGTCATGTGTGGAGGGCAATAAGATATGACTGAGATTGATATGCTGACTAATCATGGTCAGTCACGATCCAGAAGCATTAAAATACTTACGTTGTGCCTCTATGAAATCCAAAATTCGTTTTATCTTGATACAGTCATGGCGGCGGCTCTCCCTGTCTAGTAGGGGATGTTCAATGTCCTCATCCCCCTTGTGTACTAAAGAATAGCATTACATATATCAGAGCAGACAATTGGAAGCAGAATAACTAGGAATATATTGTGTTCATTTTAATATCAAGTAAAACCACAGAGGTAACGGTTGAATAATCAAATGCATTTACAGGAATCATGTGTATGAAAAGCACAACATATGAAGACTCACTGTTAGGACGGACAAGCTCAAAGGTTTCATTTTTAACCGCTTTGTGAATCATTTTTTTAATTTCCTCATCATCTCTTTTCCACTCCTCTGTTAGGAACTCCAGGGCTTTTTTGAGATTGGTTGTTTCTTGTCCACAATTTAATTCTGAATCTGTTTCAAAATCACCCAAACATTTTTCCTGTAGCATTCCGATGAAGGGTGTAAACAAATGATTTTCTGTCACCATTTCCTCTACTCTTTTCAGCAGTGTAGTGACTTGCAAGCGGTCACCTCGATTTTCATTGTTGAGGACGTGGTATCTGTTTCTGCATTTCTCCACGAGCCATCTGAGGGGTTCGCCTTCGCTCTCGATGTGTTCCTCAACACTCATGTCTTCCAGCAGGTCTCCCCAGGTGAAAAGCACGATGGTGTGTCGCCAAATGTCCTCTCCAAACCTCGACTCCATGTTGTCTTGCATGATCTGCTGCTGCTGCTCCAGGAACGATACCCCCAATGGAACCACTAGAAGAATGGCGTGGGGTCGTTTTGGACCAAGGGTCAGTGCCTTCTTGATTTCGGAGGTCACCTGTGGGGGGTTGTAGTGGATAGGGAAGTACTTGAACCACCCTGGCGTGTCTGTGACAGAGATCTGCTGCCCCTCCAACATTTTGCTGCTTCTGGTCTCAGACGTCTCAGTCCAGCAGCTGGTTGGAAACTTATCACCCATGAGGAGAGTGTTGGCTGCAGCACTTTTCCCAGAGAACACCCACCCCACTATCACAATCCTCACTTCAGACAGATGAAGCATGTCACCTGGATAAAAACGTGATACATAAAAATTAGACTAGTATCAAATCACACTTTAATTTTAGGCAACAGACTTTTCATAACTCAAAGGATTTAGGAACTGTACTTGGGTTGTCTAATATTGTCAGGCAGCAAAGCTAGGACTTTTATTTCTGATCAATAGCAGCCTTAAAGAATAACCTCATCTCTTTTTGTAGTGTAAATCCCACCTTCATGTTGGATCCTGTCCCTTTGCTGCTTCACCCTGTACTGCCTCGCCATTGCTCTCTCAATCACAAGTCGTCTTCTCTCCTCGATTTCCTGCACCTTGACCCAATCAGGCACAAAATGGCCGCTTGTGGCAGCCATTTTCTGAATCTTCTCCAACAGCATGATCACCTGGGTAGCATCTTTTTGGTCCTCATTCTCAAAGCTGAGGTACCTCCTCTCGCACTTGTCGATGAGCCAGCAGAGAGCCTGGCCCTCACTCTCGATGTGTTCCTCAGTGGTTATTTTTCTTGTCTCTATCGAACGCCTTCTGGTGAAGAGAACGATTGCATGTTTCCAGATGTCTTTGCCAAGGAGCTCAGCGTGCTCCTGGATGATGCATCGGATTTCTTCTGTGAAGGGGATGTCCAGCTCCACCACCAGGACGACAGCATGGGGTCCCGGTGGACAGAGAGTGAGGCTGAGGCGAAGCTCGTGTTTGATAAACTCTGCCGTGTCACAAAGGAACAGGGGTGCATTTCCCAAAACATCTACGATGTTCGTAAGTGCTACGATGATCTTAAGGTATAGCAAATGGCATACGCTACGACCATGGTAGCACTTAAGAACATCGTAGATGTTTTGGGAAACGCAGCCCAGATCTCTCCAGTAGCCTGGCGTGTCAACCAAGGTGAGCTCCAGGCCATTGACCACGCCCTCTCTCTTCTGACAGCGAGCTGTTTCTAAAGTCGACTTTTTCCCAAGAATTGTGTTTATCGCCGAGGTCTTGCCTGACTGTTTCCCTCCAATCAGCACTATCCGCAGGTCTGGGAAAATGAAAAGTAGGCTATTAAAGACAAAGCAAGAATGATGGAGTACAGACAGGCAAGCAGAAAGTCTGACAGACAGATAAAAGATTGACAGTCACACACACAGAGTAGCTCATTTATGGTGCCTGAAAGCAATTATTCACATTTTAAAATGAACAACAAAAAAAAATCTAATGAACACATTCAAACAAAGTCAATCAGTCAAGCAAGTCATGTTTCCATTTGTAAGTACATCCATCATTCATAACCACACAAATGAAGTTACTGTATGTACAGTACATGTGCAGTATAAATAAAGTACACCATATGTAGTGTACGACTTACTGTTTGGTTTGTGTTGTGCCATTCTCCCGAGCTTCAGTTTCCAGATCTGCGTATGCTTGTAGCAGACCTGAGAACCTACTTGAGTGCTGTGTTGTGCCAGAGTACAGTATACAAGCAGATTTTGCTGAGTGCCTGACTATGAACTAAAACATGTTAAACTGGACTTGTGGCATCTATTTGTCTAAAAGCACTATCAGGGAAGTGATAAGAAGATATGCTGCACGTATACTGGTCATCTCCAGGCAACATACCATTACAGCAGACTATTTTTTTTTTTAATTATTTATCTGCATTTAAAATGATATTTGTATTTTTTGGACGTTTGTAATTAAAAAGCTGTTTTTGTGTTTGCATTTTTTTTTTTTTTTAAATCCCCAGCTACCCATGACACTCCACAGCAAGAATTAATAAAGTTTTTTATCGCTATATATCTGGTGTTTTTTTTTTTGTTGTTGTTGTGTTTTTTTTTTCATCATCTCACTTTCCCTGTTTTGTATAGTTTTCTTTTGGTCTTTTGTTTTATACAGTATATCTGCTTGATAGAAATTGTTTAAAACCAATGCAGCCAATCCAGTTTTATGCCACACCCGTAGAGATGCTAAAAAGATATTCACGGAGTCTACACACTCATACTCGATCACACCAAGGAAGTAAGCTCTGGAAAATGATTTTGGTTGTAATAAGGTTTAATTGTCCGTATTTAATGTTTTCAGAGTGAGAGGAGGGGAAAAATGTCACAGGAAAGTTTTCCTCAGACAGGTATGAACAATATCAATATGTAACATGGCTTATTATGGTAATGTTTTCGCCTCTGATTAAAGGCCTCCTATGTGTAATCAATATCTTTGATAAAGTCTTTCTGGTGTCAAATTAACTTTTAATAAGGATAATAATGCAACTGTAATAAAAATACTGACAACTTTATTGGACACATGGCAGACTTTAATTCAGACAGCAACACAGGAAAATAGACTACACTTTGGAGTTTGGAGAATCAGCTGTAGAGGGCTCTTTGTGGGCCTCATGTGGCCTGTGGGCCATCAACTGAATAAGACTGCAGGCGTACATGCGCTGTACAATTTTCAGTCAATATGGCTCTTTGTAGGTTACCTTTGTGTTGTTGTTAATGTGTTCATTTCTTTCTTCCAGACATGCAGGTGGTGGTGGTAGGTGGAAAACAGTCTGGCAAAACACTGCTGATCAACACTGTGCTTGGTCAGGCAGAGCCTGAGCCTGGAAGAAGAACAGTTAACTGTGTGAGGAGAGAGGGGAAGGTTGGTGGCAGGAAGCTCATCATAATCGACACTCCTGGCTGGTGGAGGAACTACCTTTTGAGTGACACAGCAGAATTTAAGAAACAGAAACTTGTACTGAGTGTGCTACAGAGTCCACCTGGACCACATGCTTTTATTCTGGTCGTTGATGGTGATGCTGTGTTCACCGAGAAGAACAGGAGGTCTGTGGAGGAACACTTGGGGCTCTTTGGGGAGAATGTTTGGGAACACACCATAGTGGTGTTCACAAGAAGGGAGACTCTGAAGGGGAAAGGTATCACAGGAACAGACAGGAACCAAAAGCAGGACAATCACAAAGAAGATGAGGCTCTAAGATGGGTAATGGATAAATGTAAAAACAGGTATCTCATATTCAGTGTTGGGAGTAACGCGTTACTAAAGTAACGAATTACTGTAATACATTGCTTTTTGCGGTAACGTAGTAAT
>JASCQY010140584.1:5000-12269 GCA_030264315.1 Sardinella tawilis | reverse complement strand
ATCCCATACGGGAAAATGAATAGGTGGTCCCCAGACTAAATCTCACTTGTGATTTAGTCTGGCATTAGCCAGGCTAAGCCTTTTTGGTCCTGCCTGTGAAATGTATGTGGTCTCCCTCTGTGCTGCAGGTGTGCCGTGTGCTGGGTGAGGTCTGTGAGGACGCGTCGGCGTGGCAACAGAGGGCCCAGAGGCTGGTGGGGCCCGGGGCCCTCTTCCCTGTGGGACCCCGACAGGAAGTGGACTGGGCCTCCGCATGTCTGGAGATGGAGCAGCTCCTCAGCCTCTGGAGCAGCCTGGGGGAGGGAGGAGGAACGGGGGGAGGTGCAGCAGGAGGAACAGTGGCAGAGGGAGGGGCAGGAGGAGGAGGAGGAATGGGGGGAGGAGCAGGGAGAGGGGGAGAGGGAAACGTCCCCGACGGACGAGCGGGAGCGAGAGAGGAGGAGCAGGAGCAGGGGAGGGAGGAAAGGGTGGAGGCACATGCTGGAGAGGAGGAACAGAGAGGAGGTGAAGAGGAGGAGGGCCAGAGGCAGCCTGGAGATGGAGGAGCGGAGGAGGCGCAACAGCAGGAGGAGGAGGAGGAGGTGTGTGAGGAAGTGTCGGACTCTGCGCCCTCTCTAGAGCGCTTCTCCTTGCCAGCGGGCCACATCGCCGACGTCCACTCTGTGCTCTTGTTCGGGGGTCAGGGGTCACTGTGCGCCACGGGCTCTCGCGACCGCAACGTCAACCTCTGGGACCTGCAGGGATCGGGCTCGGGCCCGGGGGGGTCACAGGGTCGTCTGCTGCACACGCTGGGGGGGTCGGGGGCCCACAGCGGGTGGGTGTGGTGCCTGGCAGAGCGGCAGGGGCTGCTGGCGTCTGGCGCCTTCGATAGCACCGTGCGGCTCTGGGACCTCGGCGCCAACGGAGCACCCAAGGGCGTCATCAAGGGCCGCGCCCCTGTCATCTGTCTCTCCTGGCAACCAGACGCGCTGCTCGCTGGCTCCCACGACAAGAAGATCAGTGTCTACGACCACAGAGGTGACCCGTGTGTGTGTGTGTGTGTGTGTGTGTGTGATGTCACCAAGCACCTATACCTTAGCTCATTCTGTAGTGTTGACACTGTGATGGTTAAGACCTCGCCTGAAAAAGTATGTGTGTGTGTGTGTGAGAGAGAGAGTGAGTAATGTGATGTCACAAAGCACCTACACCTTAGCTCATTCTTGTGTTGATACTGTGATGATGATGACCTCATCTGAATGTGTGTGTGTGTGTCTGTGTAGTGGCCCAGCCCCTAATGAAGACTATTCAGCTCCACAGTAGTGCTGTGTTGAGTCTGGTAGCTGATGAGCGTTACATCATCTCTGGAGGCAAAGACAAGACCATTGCCCTGTACGACAGACGCGCTGCCAGACTAGTCAACAAGCTCACGGTAAACACAACCACATACACACAACACACAACACCAAAGCCCTGTACGACAGACGGCACTCATACTTATCTTACTTATAGATACTGCCTAGTAATGTAATGTAATAGATGAAGCCTTGTAAGGTAATGTCACCTTTCTTATCTTCCTTTTTCCTTCACTCCTCTCCTTTTTTCTCCTCGTCTCCTCTCCTCCTTTTCTCCTCACTACTCCGCATCTTCTCTCCTTCCTCCCCCTCTTTTCCTCTCCTCTTCTTCTTTTCTCTCTCTTCCTCATCTTCTCTCCTCCTCCTCTCCTTTCCTCCTTCTCTCCTCCTTCCCCCTCCTCTTTTCCTCTCCTCTTCTTCTTTTCTCTCTCTTCTTCATCTTCTCTCCTCCTCCTCTCCTTTCCTCCTTCTCTCCTCCTTCCCCCTCCTTTCTCCTCCTCTTTTCCTCTCCTCTCCTCCTTCTCTCGCTTCTCCTCCTCCTCTCCTCCTGTAGTTGGGCTCCTTCCTGTTGTCCATGTCCCACAGTGGTCAGGAGGTGTGGGCGGGGGACAACCTGGGCCAGATTCACACCTTCTCCCTGCAGCAGGGGGTGCTGCGACCGCTCACACAGTTCAACGTGGGACACACACACCTGGTCACGGGTATACACTACTCACCTGGAGCCCTGTACACCTGCTCATCAGACCGGACAATACGGGTACGCACACACACACACATACACACACACACCTGGTCACAGGTATACATTACTAACCTGGGGCCCTGTACATCTGCTCATCAGACCAGACAATACAGGTACACACAGACACACACAGGTGATTGTTACAGATCTGTGTGTGTGTATTCTGCAGGTTCATCTTCCTAGTGCGCCCCCGAGGACTGTGTGCACAATGCACAACCCAACACCAGTGAACGGGGTGAGTTTGGTCATCTGCCTGCCCCTGTGTGTGTGTGTGTGTGTGTGTGTGTGTAAAAAATAACAACTGGAGTAAAGATGAATTACCATATTTGTCATTATCCCTCTCTCTCCCCTCCTTCCTTCCCTCTCTCTCTTTTTTTTCCTCTCTCTCCTCCTCTATCGTTCTCTCTCCTGTGTTATAGCTTAGTGTAGAGGCGGGAGTGTTGGCTGTAGCATCTGGGAACATGGCTGTGGAAGTCTGGAGACCCCCCCAGTGAACACATATATATATATACACACACCCCTCACCCTCACCTGGCCGCCATGGTTACACCTGTATCAGGAGCGACCGCAAGGTTACATCACATGGACATCTACACACGTGTGCCCAAGTGTATGTCTGTCTGTCTGTCTGTGTGTGTGTGTGTGTGTGTGCACGTGCATATTTTAACCATGAGTGAAGATGCTTCTGAAAGCCCAGAGAGGACTGCTGCTTCGTGTGTGTGTGTACGTGTGTACGTGTGTGTGTGTGTATGTGTGTGTGTGTGTGTTCATGTAGCTTTGTCATAGAGGAGAGGGTCAGACTCGCTGGAAGCTACACTGATGGTCTCATCTGTGTGTTTGTATTTCCTCAATATTCTCATGAGCGTACCATTGCTGCCAGACCCCGTTGTGTGTGTCTGTGTGTCCATATCTGCCTTTAGAACACCGGCTAAAGTGCCTCTGCTGGAAAGAGTTTTAAACCACGCACACACACACACACGCCTCTCTCTCTCTCTCTCTCTCTCTCCCCCCATCTCTGTCTCTTTCTCTCTCTCTCTCCCTGTTTCTGTAATGACTGGATGTGTTGTGTGAGGCAAATTCTCAATCATAATCTTTTTTTTTTTTTTTACCTTTCTGTATTTGATTTTTATATTTAATATATACAAAGATAGAGTTTTTGGTGTTGCATTTGTTAAGTCAGTAAATGTGAAAGTCTGATGGTTTATAAAAACATTCACAATCATCCTAAAACAAGGCTCTAATCTCTCTATATTGTATGCAACAAACACACACACACACACAGAGGATACTCTGCCATTAGATATTCGCTGGTCTGTAACATGTTTATTTCACAAAAGAATTTCAATTGTTATTTCTGTAAAGGTTACAGGACCCAAACTTCACCTCTACCTTTAATTCTAATTATCAGTACATACATACATACTTAGTAAAATGCATACAATCATACAGTAAGTAATAGGAAGATAATAATATTTACATGTGCAGTGAACTATGTCATTTATAATTTGATAATGATAGGAGAGAAGAGGCATGACATCCTAATCCTAATCTACAGGGGTGTCTAGAACATGTTCATAGTCCTATTCATATTTATTCTGTCTGAATTTCTGTGAAAACAATTCTGGCGTCAATTTGCTTTTCCCTCCAAGGATATCTGAAATGTAGTCCTGTTATCAACCCTTACCCCTTCAATGAGAGTGCGCTCCGCACCTACACACACACACACACACACCCTACCCCTTCAGTAAGAGTGCCCTCTGCACCTACACACACACACACACCCTACCCCTTCAATAAGAGTGCCCTCCACACACACACACACACACACCCTACCACTTCAATAAGAGTGCCCTCCGCACCTACACACACACACCCTAGCCTTTTAGTAAGAGTGCCCTCCGCACGTACACACACACACCCTACCCCTTTAATAAGAGTGCAATCCGCACCTACACACACACACCATACCCCTTAAATAAGAGTGCCCTCCACACACACACCCTATCCCTTCAATAAGAGTGCCCTCCGCACACACACAGCAACATAGCAGTATGCCAGTCTAGAGTAGTGTGCAGGTCTTCTTGTCCTTGAAGGGGTTGGCGGAGGTGGCGATGCCCGTGATCAGCGGGTCAGAGCGGATGTGCTCCTGGCAGTACTGCACCAGCTGAGCCGCCGCCACCGAGATCTGAGACAACCAATCACATTCAAGCTCTTATTTCGATTAGCCAATCACTTTCACTTGTTCACTCAAATTAACCAATCACATTTATTCTGTACCTCAGAACCTTCAATCGCTCTGGGATAATGACAACAAACAGTTGAAATTGTTAGATTCTAAGCGAGCATCTCACTTTGCCATTGTATCTTGTTATAGCTTTCCTTGTTTGTGGACATTAATCTCAATGGTGGAATGGCCTTCCAAGGATTCATTAGTAATCCCACTATTATGTGAATAAGAAAGGCACACACACTCTTAAATCAGGGTACCAGTGTGTATTTTTAAAAACACGTACAGTACACACACACATCTACTGACCTTAACCCTTTCGATGTTGGCCTCTACTCTGAGTTGTTCCACTGCTTTCCTGGCCTGAAGCACGTTATTACCGCTGCACACCTTCCCCTCCATCACACACACACACACTGCAGGCAATGGCACAGACAACACACAGACAAAAATGGCAGTTGCAGGACGAAAAGTCCCAACACTCATACGCCCTTGGCCAGACTCATTCTGACACAGAAAATCACAAACACACACACTCAAGGCTCCAGCTGTAACAGAAACAGAGTAAATTGACATGCACTGCAGGTTAGCCATTTCATAGACAATGGAAGAAATTGACATGCACTGCACTAAAGCACTAATTGGCCAAAGAATCTGATTTACCTCAGTGATAAATCCACCTGTGCAAGTCCATAGAGGAGAAATCAGCACACACACACCAGCATAGTGATCTACAGTATGTGGGTGGAGACAGAGGTCAGGCTCCTATTTAACCTCTCTATCACACACACACACACACACGCACGCACGCACCATGAGGTAGAGTCCAGATGAAAGTGTATGTGAAGTCAATCTAAAAAGAACTCTCACACAGAGCAGCATAAAGGTCATGGCTACATCACTGAGGATGAAAGCATGTTTGTAGGGCAATCGCATAAACTTTCCTCTCTGTGTGTAAATCACCTCAAAGGTCAAAGGGATTCCTCCTAAATGTCAATGCGAATGTTTGGACTTTGGAGTGACCTGACCAGGGCCGGCATGAGGGTGGGTCTCTAATACATTGTGAGGGGGCTTTATTCGTTTGTCTTAAATTACTGCAATATTCACTGTCGTAGTCAACAGAAAAACTTCATTACCGTTTCTCTTAAGTCACTCCTAAATAAGAGCCCGTTAAGGTCAGCAGCATGCGGTAATCACCTACACTGTAATCGATAACTCTGATGCGCCCACTCTCTCTCGCACTCAAGAGGAAAATTCTAAACGCCATCTTTTCTTGAGAATGTCCTCCCTAGTTTGCCGTAGTTGTTTGGGAAACGTGGATGTCAGATGTGCTGAGCGTTTAACCGCATTTCAGAGAGCGTTTACATGCAACTAGGATAAAGTACACAAACACATTCATAGACAACCCTGAAACTACGAGGTGAGTTACCTCGATTGCGTTTACATAAAGAAATTTTCTAACACTTTAGTTATGAGCTCAGCCGAACTGTACCGAGCTAACGTTAGCCACATTGAACCATGAATGTCGCATTTTTAAGATACGCCATTCTGTTGTTGGACTGGGCTCAATTGATTCGATGTTCGCTCTTGGTCTGGTGAACCTTGCAGTTATATGAAGTCCGCAATGTGCTTCGTCCATTTAGCATAACAGCACAGTGAGTGGTCAGTATCTAATGATCTTTGGCTAGCCTACAATCTCCGTGGAAGTAACGTTATGTCAGTCTCTCTTGTAGCATGCGATGGGGGAGGCAGGAAAGGCAACGAAATGATTGCTGTTTCACAGTATATAAGCCAGACTCTTGACTTAGCGAATGTTGCTGCCCCTTTCCTTCCTAATTTGGCTCATGTCTGGAGTGGTTAACGTTAAGTGATAACCATGTAGAGAAAGTGATAACTTGCTACTGAAGTGGCTTGTTGGACTTCAGGTACCTACTACCTCTGGCCACTGGAATCCTCTCCACCTCAAGCTGGTGTGTAACGTTATGTGTGCATTTAGGCGCTTAATGGCTGCTGTGCATCACCTAGGTGGGGGCTAGATATTGGTGGTGGTTAGTTAGTTCCCTTCACAATAAAGTTTTATATAAGCTCTCCTATTTTTTTTTATGTTGTTGTTGTTGATATTATTGTTGTTGTTTACCCTGGATAGGGCCATGGAAGACCTCGCTCCGTCAGTGGCACGGGAGGCGGTGTTGAAAGAGAGCTCCGCCTTGCCTGCGGATATGCCCCGTATCCGTGGTTACGACTTCAACCAGGGGCTGGACCATCGGGCGCTGCTACAGTCCTATCTGACCACCGGCTTCCAGGCCAGCAGTTTCGGCCTTGCCGTGCAGGAGATCAACAATATGGTGAGAGACACACACATGCATGCAGCAGCTTTGGTCACTCCATGTAAGAGATCAATAAGATGGTGACACACACACACACACACACACACACACACACACACACACACACTCACACCATAGATCTCACATCACCTGCCCACTGTACCGTAAGCACAGCCCCCCATGGATGGATGTGTGTGTGTGTGTGTGTGTAGTGGGTGTTGGACACAGGGGCACAGCGTTCCCCCACTTCTTGCAACAGATCATGAGATCATGTGTTTGTGCGTGTTGCAGATTGAGAAGCGTCTTGAGCCAGTGGAGGTAGAGGACAAGGAGGAAGAGGACAGGGGGGGCACTACTGCCCCTGGAGGTCAGACGGGCTGTACCATCTTCCTGGGGTACACCTCTAACCTCATCAGCTCTGGAGTCAGGGAGACCATTCGCTACCTGGCCCAGCACAAAATGGTACGGCCCGCTTGCTCCACATTGCCCCAGTGGTACAGTCCACCCCAAATAATGCAGCCCACTTTCAGCCCTAAAGCATCTTCAGAGACCTGCCCCTGAGATGGCAGATGGGAAAGTGTTTGTGTGTGTGTGTGTGTGTGGGTGTGTATACAACAGATGGATGTGATTGTGACAACCACT
>JASCQY010140584.1:0-2500 GCA_030264315.1 Sardinella tawilis | reverse complement strand
CTCTCTCTCTCTCTCTCTCTCTCTCCTTCCATCTGGAGTAGTGCAGAGAGGCAAAGCAGGGCACCAGGTTGTTGCTTGCTAGTATCATGCATATTTAGCTTAGCATTGGTTAAATATGCACCAGTGAGTGCACACACACACACACACACACACACACACACACACACACACACACCCAAACCAGTGAGTACCAGTGAACACCCCCCCCCCCCTCCCCCTCCCCTCCCCAACCAGCACCTGCCTGTCTCTCTGGAGGCCAGAGGGACTCAAGCATGGACATGCTAGCAGGGTGCCGGGGTTTCTGGTCATGGATGTTTGCATACTCAGCTCAGCACCACTGGTTAAGCCTGCATGTTCTCTGTTTGAGTCGAGCTACTGCATAGCCGACACGTGATTCTCTTTGATTTTGTATGTAGCCTAGATAGTGCAACACTTGTTTGGCGAATGTCTTTGATTTAATAATGCTGTTTGATCTGGCTCTAATGTTTTTAGATTGAGTGAGAGTTGTTTGTATTTTATTTATGTTTGTAGTAATTGATAAAAGTGTATGTTTGAACGCATGGTTTGTGAAGTGTGGGCATTGGTGATTGTGTTTGTTAAAACAGTAATATAGCATGCTGCACTTTAAAGGAGCTGTGTGTGAGATTTTGGGGTAAAATATCCCCAAAATGACAGAGAAACAACAAAAACAACAAGAACAGAACAAACAGCTGTATTGACATCACATCAAAAGCACCTAGCATCACGTTGTCCAGATAGGCTTATCCACTGAAGTTAGCATGCATCTTAACTTAACCAACTCCTCTGTAATGCCATGTTCTTCCATGTCTGACAGCTGAATTGCATCCAGTGCTGTGACTGTAAAGCTGTATTTCAGGCACCGCTAAACTGGCCTTATTTCACCTCGCAGCCGTAAGGTACACAGGCCACTATGCTACAGTAACCTAGCGACAGTAAGACGGTAACCTAGCTACTGCATAGAAACCTGGCTACAGTAACCTAGCTACAGTAACCTAGCTACAGTAACCTAGCTACAGTAACCTACAATAGCTTCTGGCACAGCTTGCCCATGTTGTAAAGAGCTGACTCACGAACAGTGTGAGACACATACACACACACACACACACACACACACACACACACACAGACAGTGGTGGAAAGTGGGTTGTGTTTTTGGGCTCAGCTCATTCTGCTCAAACCCCAAAAGGCTTGTGCAGGATCTAGGCCACACAGTTCTCAGTGGACCGGGCAGCTGTGTGTGTGTGTGTGTGTGTGTGTGTGTGCGTGTGTGTTTGTGTGTGTGTGTGTGTGTGTACTATGTATGCTACTATGCTGTTTGAGCAACCCAGGTAGGGAGGTAGAGAACATCACAGCCCTCTTAATAGGAGAACAAACCGTTACTACAAACAAATTTGGACAGACAGACAGACAGACATACCGCAGACTTACTGTAGATATAAAACCCCAGTCAGAAGCACAGACTGACAGTACAGAGGAAAGGCAGGCGTTCCACATGCAGGTGCTGCAGTTCATAGAGAATAAAGAGGGGGGCGCTGTAGAGCAGTTGGCTAAGGAGTCTGATGGTGGGATGGGAGCAGTGACTTATAGACACCTATGTGTGTGTGTGTGTGTGTGTGTGTGTCTGTGTCTGTGTGTCTGTGATGCAGGAGTCTGGAGCAGAGGCCTCAGGAGAACTGCAGGCAGTCCAGTTCCAGATGCTCCTCCCGAGCCACACACACATACACACACACACACACACACACACACACACACACACACACAAGCACACAGTCTGCCAGTGGCATCTGTCGTCCACACACACTATCTCTCTGTCATTCGCTCTCTATCTAACTTTATTCTCTTTCTCTCCCTCTTTCTCTCCCCATCTCCCTCTTTCTCTCTTTTTCTCTCCCTTTTTTATTTCACTCCCTGACACCATTTTCTATGACTCTGTTTTTGAGAGGGTGCCATGTGTGTGTGTGTGTGTGTGTGTGTGTGTGTGTGTGGGTATGAGCGAGAAAAAGAGGAATAGAGAGAGAGAGAGACACAGAGAGAGAGAGAGAGGGTGTGTGTGTGCATGCGTAAGTGTGTGTGTGTGTGTGTGTGTGTGTATGAAAGGGACAGAGAAAAATGGAGGCAGATGTTGACGTTGTTCACAGCTTTCATAGCCTCCACTGCCATGTTTGACATTTTGTTTACTTGAGGGATGTGTGTGTGTGTGTGTGTGTGTGTGTGTGTGTGTGTGGCCATGTGAGGACTCAGACTCAGGCTGCAGGAGTGGCTCTGACTGCCACTAATCAACTAGAGCTCACTGTGTTAGCCGGAGCTTCATTGGGTTTAGCAAACCACAGCAAAGGGCACCCACATACTCCCTGGGCAAAAGGTTAGACTGGTCTGTATGTGTGTGTGTGTGTGTGTGTGTCTGTGTGTGTGTGTGTGTGTGTGTGTGAGAGAGAGAGAGAGAGAGAGAGACAGAGAGAGAGAGAGAGAGAGAGAGAGA
>JASCQY010140442.1:7500-12281 GCA_030264315.1 Sardinella tawilis | reverse complement strand
TGTGTGTGTGTGTGTGTGTGTGTGTGTGTGTGTGTGTGTGTGTGTGTGAGAGAGAGAGAGAGAGAGAGAGAGAGGGATCAGTTTGGATTTGTATGTCTGTGTTCAGACTCCCACTCTCCCCCCTGTGTGTGAGGTAATGAAAGCGGTGCCAGTGTTGGAGAAAAGCTCCTCTCTCTCTGTCTCTCTCCCTCTTTCTCTCTCTCTCTCTGTCTCTCTCTCTCTCCGGTGCCACTAATGACAGCACTCCTCCAGCATGGCCCTCCTCTCACTAGACGGCCTGTTGCAGCACAGCACACAAGCTGGAAGAGAAACAAACGAGAAAAAGTGGAAAAAGAAAAAGGGAAAGTGAAGAGGACTAATGGAGATGGAGAGAGAGAGAGAGAGACATAAAGAAAAAGAGAAAGCAACTGAGAGAGAGAGAGAGAGAGAGAATGAGAGCTCCCACGATGGGGTTACGTCCTGGAGTCTTTGAGAGAGTCAGATTAATAAATAACTGTGTATCAATAAATAACTCCCTTCAAAGCTGGGTAGGTTCTTCTGCGGAGCACCACTGCGCATTTCTCTGCCTCTGTGCGTAAGACAAATGCAGACATCCGAAGGTGACAAAAAGGTCGCCCACACAGCAAAGGAGTTGCATGTTTTAGCCGAGCTGACACCTAATGGGTAGGTGTGTGTGTTTGTGTGTGTGTGTGTGTGTGATCAGCATCGTCACTGAAGAGCAAATCCTGACTCGACTGAAGTGCAACAGACTTAGCAGGTGGCTAAGCAGCCTAGCCATTAATACAATCTGTTTTCCTTTGCTAAAGGAGCACCAACACACAGCCTTTATGAAAGTCAAAGATGGAAACCGAATCAATAAAAAGGAACGTGTGCCACAAAAACTACTACATCCGACTCGGGCAGAAGTGAGAGACAGATGGCCTTCACACTGCCAGAAAATAACCTTGAGAGAGACTTTAGGTGAAAAAATATGATTTAGGTTTTTTTTCCCCTTCCAATGAAGCCACACATTCACAGCAACCCTAGTGTCTGAATATTGATTTTTTTTTTTTTTTTTTTTTTGCTCGTCTTTTTTTGAAGACTGATGAAAGTCATGACTTTAGCCAAAGGGCATTTCATGCCAAACTTATTTTTTTTTGGCACATCTGCATATAAAAACCTCTCTCAGCAAGACTCCTGAAATCCATTATGTTGAACCAATACCTCCAAACAGGCTTGTATGCCGGCTGGAGCAGAGATGATTTCCCCACCTGCAGTGTCTTGAGTATCCACCTGCATAGCACTGGGCTTTCGTAAGCCTTCATCTCGCCTTCATAACCTTGTCTGGATGAGTCCTTCTGCCCCTCACACACTACAGGGGATGGCCAGTAGTGCTGCGCGGGGGCACACACACCGCCTACATATTCCTGATCTATCGTATTATACCTGTTGTGGCCATGCTGCAAGTTCAAACGCTGAAATGTTATAGGCCAGAAGCTACCTGCTGAGAGACGGCTGATTTGAACACTAATGAAGTCTGGTGGAGATTTTCAGAGTGAAGGTGTATGTGTGGAGTAAATGGGAATGATCACCTGGTGCTAAAGTGCCTGGAAAGGTGGGCAACCTTGTGAAGGTTTATTTTAAAGTTGCGCTAAGAAGTAGTGGTAACACTTTAGAGTACACATATTCACTATTAATTAGCAGCTTCTTACCATGCACATTCACAGCATACTAGCTGTTATTAGTCATCACAAATCACTGACTAATACCATTTTCTACATGCACTTATTCAACCCATAGTAGACTAGTTGAGTCTCTCCAATATAAACGCCCAATTACTGCTTATTCATGTTAATTATTTCAGCCGCTGCATATGAATTATGATCTCAATATGCTTTCCTCAGTAAGGGGCTTAGAGTTGGAGTTATTCTCAATCAAAAATATGTAATTAGGACTTACTTGGATATTATTAGACACTTCTAGTTTTGGGTTTATTGAAGGAAAATAACGTGCTGCTGGCAAATGGCTAGCATGTTACTAATTTGCATGTTAGTTGATGGTAAAATTGTGTACCCTAATCTAAAGTGTTCAATCGATTGGGTCATGAGGGAAACAACAGAAGGGAGGAGAAACGGAATCCAGTGGACACTGTGGGAGCAACTGGATGATCTGGATTTTGCAGATGATATAGTTCTCTCTCACACACCCGCAAATGCAAGAGAAGACAGACAGACTTGCACAAACTTCAACAAAGCTTGGCCTTACTCCCAATATAACAAAAACACAAGTGATCAAGATCCACTCCAAGATCCAACAACCCTATTACCTTAAACAACGCTGCCCTAGCAGAAGTAGAATCCTTTACCTACCTAGGCAGTGTTGTGGACACCACTGGAGAGACGTATGCTGACATTAAAATCAGAATTAACAAAGCAAGAGTGTTTTTCAACATGCTCAGAAACAATCTCCACAGCCTCCAAGATACGTATCTTCAACTCAAACGTAAAACAGGTGATGCTGTATGTGTCTGAAACATGGAGAACAACAAAACACACAACACACAGGCTGCAAACTTTCACCAACTCCTGCCTCAGAAGGATACTCAACATCTGGTGGAAAGACAAAGTGAGCAATGTGGACCTGTGGAAAATAACAAACTAAGATCCCATAGATATACAAATACAGAGAAGAAAATGGAGTTGGATTGGCCACACCCTCAGAAAACCTGCCACAGACATCACCCGCCAAGCCCTGAAGTGGAACCCCCAAGGGAAAAGGAAATAAGGTCGCCCCAGGAACAGCTGGAGAAGAAGCATAGAGGCGGAAATGTCCAAGAGTGGGCTGGACTGGGGAGAGCTTGAGCAGAAAGACAACAACAGAGTGAAATGGAGGGTGTTTGTTGGCGGCCTATGCACCCAAGAGGAGCAAAGGGCTTAAGTCAAGTAAGTCAAGCCAATCTAAAGTGTTACCGAAGAGGTAAGGACAAATTATTTCCTTGGTAATGTTGATGATGGATTTGCTTGTCTTGTTTGTAGAAAAAAATGGGCAAATTTTTAATGAAACACAATGGAAAAGTGCCACAAAAGTCAAAGGAAGACTACATAACATTTCTGTGCAGAAAAGCCCAACACAGGACATCGCTGTGGCATTAACAACAGGCAAGTTCCTCAATCTATTATGTCAAAATGTCAAGAGGTGCTTCAAAGCATGGTGCAAAAACTGCAAGTCATTTCTCTTTTCACGGTTTAAGTGGGTCTAAATGAGAAAACAGGAGATATGATGAATGTTGATGACCCTTCCATACTCAAAAACATTCAGAGAGATGAGTTAGGCGTAAAAAAAAAAGAAAAGAAAGAAAAGCCTTCAAAGACCCTGCTGCACCCCACTGCAGTAGCTAGCAATTGAGGAAATCAACGCTAATTTGCGCATAACAAAAGAGCAGAGTGGAAGTATCCTTTAGGGTATTACAGTCAAACAATACATTCAAATTGGATACTAAACGTCATTTAATGGATTCTGCAAGGGGGGGTGGGGGTGTGGGGGAGGAAGGGCATTTATAATGTGTTCATTAATTCATTCCACGTGATTAATGTCTGCTCCAGAAGTCTCCTGTGACCTTTTTTTCCTCACAGTCTGCGGAGAAAGATACGAAGTGGGCCCAGAAAATGGGGTTTGATTGAAGCGAAAGGGTTGGAGTGAGTGGGAGTAATGTGAACTCAAAACAGCATCACCTTCCAGGCATGGGTGATTACGCTTTGCTTTGCTTTGCTTCGGTTTGCTTCGGTTTGCTTGGCTCAACTTGACCCAAAAGCAGGGAGAGGAGCGGAGCGGAGAGGACGGCGCTGATGATGCAACCAGTTTAACAATCAATCATAGATTTTTTTTCATAGATTTCCCAGCCCTGACAAGCTATTCTTGCCTTATCACTTAGCAAACACTCTCCCACAAACTCAATGCATACTGTAAGCGTATAAGACATGCGCTTTCCCCCACAGAACCTGGGTAGACTTTCTATGAATCGATGATTTTGATTAAATTCCATAACCTTGACATGAACCTACACAACACTCCGCTCCACTATTTGGAAATTTGATGGCTTTAACCTGAAATTTACGACGTCGTATAAGCTCCAAGCCCTCCCCTTTCCCTGGGCAGTTTGCTTAATTGAACCGCACCGCGATCCTTATCGTTTTTATCCCTTCATCTGTTCTTTTATCTCTTCCCTCGTTCTTTCCACTTCTCCACGGTCGTCAGAGACTCTTCAACTGTCGAAAAACCCGTGGAAAAACCTTGATGAATCTACCATGCTGGAAGGAGAAATCAATAAGGAGATGCCATTACCAGTAGTGGGTACCTAGTTAATGGTCCAAAAGCAGCGCTTGTCGGCCTGACATATTTACCATCCGAGGGCGAGAAAAAAAAAAAAAAAACAGGAAAAATCTCATAATCGTTCCACACTCCCGGCTCTGGATGCGATGAAATGAATCATAACACGGTGCGATAAGGAAGGACAGCTAATGCCACTTTCACTGCTACAGAGAGGCAAAAAAAGCTACTTCTCAGTTAGAGGACACTGGAACGCTACACAGCAGGCTATTGACATTTTTCCCTCTCCTTATTGCCTAAACAAATCTGTGTAGCGCGGCATAAACGCTCCCATTCCCATCAAACCTGTGGTGTGTCATTATGCTTTATATCGGGTTTTCACATTCGTCGCTGTCACTCGATCGTTGGCTCGCCGTGCCGCTTCCCTCCTCGTCGCCCTTGGTCCGTCCTTAGGAGGGAAATGGGCCTTGAGCTTC
>JASCQY010140442.1:0-5000 GCA_030264315.1 Sardinella tawilis | reverse complement strand
GAGACAGACAGAGTGAGCATAAGAGCAAACTACAAGCTAATGAGAGATGGGCAGAGAGACGGAGAGGGAGAGAAAAAAGGAGATAGAGAGGTAGATGAGAAGAAAGAGAGGAAGAGAGAAGGTGGAGGTAGACATAGAGAGAGAGGAGAGTTACAGGAAGAGAGAGAGAGAGAGAGAGAGAGAGAGAGAGAGTCAGATGGGAAGAGAAATGGAGAGAGGGAGAGAGAGATAGAGAGGATTGATAAGTAGAAAGTAGAGAGCCATAGCGTCAGCGTCTTGCATCATCCAAGGGCTCGGTGCCCATGGGGGCCCTGGCTTGAAGTCTGGCCAGAGGTCATTTCCTGATCCCTCTCCCCATCTTTCTAGAATCTTCTCCTCCATTTTCTCTTCCACTCATTTCCTCTCATCTATTCACTGTACTGTCCAATAGAGGCCAAAGCCCTAGAAAATAGCACTAAAAAAGAGAGATTGACATAGAGATAAAGAGAAAAAAAGCTAAGAGTGAGCGACTGATATAGAAAGGCAAATAGGAATCAAAAAAAAGAGAAAGTTCTAGAACCCTGGAGGAATTCCACTGCTGGCGAGCTCAGCGGTCCACCACTCACCAGTCAGGGGCCTTTTTTTGTATGCGGCTTGAGGAGTGGAGCCTACGTGTTGCTATGGCGACGGCGAGTAACCGGCGGTGCCGGCGTCTTTGCTCTCTCAGTTCGGTCCGCAGGTGGCCGGGTGGGAGCCACCCCATGTGTCAGGGAGGGAGCAGGGAAGGTCACGGACAGACAGCGGGGATGGAGGTGGGCAATGAAACAGACAGGGCAAGAGCTGCTTGTGTGGTTAAACACACATACACACACACACACAATATCAGCAAGACAAACACACACACAGAGACACACATAATCACTGTCAGACACAGAAACACAGCCACAAACAGCCACACAGCCACAAAAACTCACATCTGAAAGTGCAAAAACACACACACACACACACACAAACACACACACAAATTGATGTGTGGATCTAGCACACACACATACACACACACAGTGATGTGTAGATCTAACACACACACACACACACACACACACACAAAGTGGTGCTCTAAGTCAAATTAAGCCCCTTATCTCATTAAAACTGGCTGTGTGCAAAGTGAAGGGCGTGAGGCTCTCAAGGAATTTAATTTCACAAACCCCCGCACACCTCCTGAAAGGAGAGACCCCTGTCTGGGCCCAGCTCTCCAGCCTCTCCTCTAAAGAGCATCACTGATGGAGAGGTGTGATTTTTAGACTATTGATTTCAGCCCCGGCTCCGCTGGGCAAGGGTCATGTATCCCAAAGTGCTTGTGGCTGTCAGAGGTTCTCGTCTGCTCGGGTTCCGTTCCAAACCCTTCCCTTCCCTTCCCCTCCCCTCCGTCCCCAAACCCTTCCCAAATCCCACCCGCCCCAACGCATCAACTCTTTCTGACTCTTTCCAAGCACGCTCACCCACATGAGTCACTAACACTGGGGCTTTTCACCGTCTTGCCTATTTGCTGCTTTCTGTCTCTCTTTCTCTCTCTCTCTCTCTTTTTTCTCTCTCTCTCGCTTATTCTACACACACACACACACACACATACACACACACACACACACACATACACACTCATATTTGGAACATGCACTCGCTGACTACATAGTGTCCTGTGTACTGAGAACAGTATCTCTTTCACCTGGATCACGTCCCACCCTCGGTTTCTGATAGAAAATAAATAAAACACATAACTGTGTATCAGAGTACACCAGCAATGCAAGGCACTGCAGTGGTCATCTCTGGTCAAATAACAATTTGTTTAAGGATAATCGCGGGTCATCTGCAGGCAGGTCATTCAAAATGAATATTGCCCTAAGGCTAACATTTACTATTTAATTAACGGTAAAAAATACAATTGCAAGAGGAGAGGGCATAGGCAAACTTCCCAATGACCACATCAGAAGGGAGATGATGGTTAAAGGAGAAGTATGTAAGTTTGTGGCCAAAAAATGGTACTGCAATCACATTCAAAATCCTACAGAGCATAGCATCCTCTCCTCCCCTCCTACACAAGATTTTGCCAGCTAGGTTGCCAAAATCGGATAGGTTGAGGGTGGTGCAACAGGCCAAAACATATAATGTAAACATAGTAAATACAAAATGACAATGTCAACACAAGTTGAGGGCTGCAAATGCACTTTTGTAATGGCAATATTCAGGCTGGATTACTGTTGTCAGTGATAAAAGTATTTGAAATGATCATGATCATCACGTCTTGTGATGTATCAGGGGCATTTTATGATTAATTTACATGTATTTCTTACATACGTCTCCTTTAAAATATTATAGAGAGCAAGTGATATTAGGTATTTAATATATGCAACTGCCTCAGATATTTTTGCAAGTGTGTTTAAGATTTTGGAAGATGGCAGCGGTAGGCTTTTGATTTGAGATAATTAGCCACAATTGTTGACATGGGACCTAATAATAAAGTAGCTCCGTAAAACATTGCCTGGCAGCAATGCGTTGTTTGTCACATACATGGCTGCCAACCTGCCACTATTTCATAATCTCTCTGAGGGTACTTGTTGGCTAAACATGACTATTTCAAGTAGCTGTAACTACTGATGAGAAAAGACATTCTGTTCCACCGAACACTTTTTGGGAAGGGTAATAAAATTGCTGTTATGTACATGAAAGTGAAAGTCATGTAGGGTAATATTGGCAGATCAAGTTGCATTTTGGAAACTTTGGTCAGCTTTAGGATACATGTTTACCCCAGACATAAGACTGTACTGTATAATGCCTGTTATCATTTGTAATATTAGGCTTACTTTACTTTAGGCTAAGTAAGACTTGTGGATACAGTAAGCTATGCTGAAGATGCCATGTTTATTCATGTTTGTGGCCATGTTTCATTAGCCTGGAGCATCAGCCGCAATGCATCGTTTGATTTCAACGTTATCACTTTTAGCCCACCCTCTGTTTTCTGATTGTCTATCTCATATCATGGATGGAACACAAGCTTATTGTTCGTTCCCTGACTATCTTGCTGGAGTGAAATGAGATGAAATTGGAAGCACAAGGCAGCGCTAGCCTGGCTAATGTTTCATAGCATGAGGCGAAAAATGCTGATCAGTGTGTGTGACGTTTGTTAGCTGAATATAGTCTTGTAGTACTAAAGTCCGCCTGTGAGACCATTTCTTGCTTTCTCGGTCTCATCTTGGATTTGACCCTTCAAAGACTCAGTCTTGACTCGGTCCACAGTGGGAAGAGAGGGACTCAACAGATTTTTTAAATTTATCTTAATGTTGACAAATGTATCCAATTATCTATAATTACAAATACATTTAAATAATAATAAAAAAACATGACATGTTAACAGGCATTATTTGAAAATTGCATCCTGTGGTGCAACACAAATACTAGGTTCAGAGTGTCAGAAAAATATTAGAAAAATGTAAAGTAGCATATCAATGTGCTCTATAGATCCTGACTACAGTACGATTCAGGGTGGGCTTACAGTAACATAACATAATCATGTTATGTATGTGCATGTTAATGAGACAGAAGCGCTGTTGAAATAACTAATTTTGGCAGAATTATTATGGTAGGGATTTTTTTTTGATTAGTAAAAAGTACATATGAAGAGCATAAATAGGAAAGAGTCTGCTACAGTGCTCCTGTAAACAATTATGCCTGCCAGTCTAGCTTTGTCTTTTGCTTTTGTGGTCTCTGTCTCGACTCAGTCTCGACCCCTTTGGGACTCTGTCTCGACTCGGCCTCGACTCTCGACCCCTCCAAAACTCGGTCTTGACTCGGACTCGACATAAGCGGTCTCGTCCCCATCACTAGCTGAATAGCTCAAAGGATTTGTAATTTATCCAGCTAGAGCAAAAGAACAGACATTCAGCCCTCTTCTCAGTGCTCATAGTGAAGCAACCGCATGCTTTGCATAAATACTGACTACTGCTTTTTTATACACCTGGTAATGAAATGGCCTTCACCTACTGTAACCCAACTACAGTGTATTCATTCATCGCAAACCCTTTTCTAGTCATTTGAGGCAACTTGCACTAGATTTTTTGCACTAGAGACTGGAGAGGTAGTTCACCAATCCCCTGAGTTCTCCCTAAGACATTCCACACACATTTCCAATTGCTTGGGAGACCAGCTGCCCCTCGCGTCGGTCTCCAGACTCTTTCACTTCTTGCAGATCATCACACAGTAGGTGTATGCTTACACTAGATTTACTCTCTGGCAGGTAGCCATTTTCTTTGCAACTTTAAAACCACTGGGGCTACCTGCAATCGCTTGCTGATTGGTCGCTAGATTTCCTACAGTGTAGATGACAGAATCCGATGCCTTTTCAGCATACGATGTAGTACTGTAGCAAAATACTGTATAATGCTGAACTACTTTACTTTGTTTCTAGTTCAGGGAGCCAGTGTAACCTGCATTGTCCTGCACGGTCCAGCCCTGCACATGCCCAGGCTTGGACCTGCAACTCAGCAGCACCACAGACTGCAAGTGCAGCGCGCTAGCGAGTGAGCTAAAACCATCGGCTCCCAGATCCACGCACTAGCGCGACTGGGTGGCTTTCGGAAGGGAGGTTTACCAGAGTTCTACTTGCACAGCTAGGCTAGCTAGCATCCGTTGCACCAGGTCTGTGTAAGAAGATCGTCTTATGTGCTATAGGATGGAGGGCTGGCAGATCATGAGGAGACGTTTGCTAAATCGATTTTGAGCAACACATCATCCATCTCTAAAACACACAAGCTTCCATATCCCACACACTCCCACCCAAATGTACTGTGGGACTGGACTTCCTTTTTGCCTCCACATAGAAGCAGTACCTCCTCTATCCAACCATCCCCCACACTCACACACACACACACACACACACACACACACTCACTCACACACATACACACACACACACACACACACACACACACACACACACACACACACACACACACACACACACACAC
>JASCQY010140418.1:0-12283 GCA_030264315.1 Sardinella tawilis | reverse complement strand
GGAATGAACTATTTAACCATCAAAGTGACTACAACGCTGATATATTAACCTAAAAACATTGCATAGTGTACCTTTAAGAGTTGCCTATCATAAGCAACACTGTATTTCCACGAATTCCCAGCCACTAAATGAAACCCAAGTGCATTTCTGTGATGGGTCCAGTGATGATATCTCCGTATCCTCTGCACAGGTACATGACATCATGGATCTGAGCACCTCCTCTTTATTCCTTTTGATCCGAGGGAAGCCAGGAGGCAGGATCAAAGGTTACTTGGACAGGGACGGACCTGAGGCCCTAGGGCTTGTGAAACATCCATCACAAGACAGCCAGACTCAATCAATGGCCAGAGCCCCCAAATGGCATTCCATCAAATGAGAGAAAAGCACAGAGTGGGGGGAATATGATATGACACAGATTCAGTGAGCCACAGCATGCTGTACCACTGGACGGCAACAGAGGTTTATTTGGATGATAAAGTGGGTCTCGAGACACCTCCAGTTGTGCTCCACCGCATTTAAGTCCATGTCCATTTTCAATCACTTCAAAAACCATTGCATCATAGAGAGTATTACCAGGAAAGGTCATTTCATTTCATCACTGTAAGTTCAATCAAATATTGATTTGGCCACTTGACAAAAGCCCCAAATATTCCCTTCAACTCATGATCATAAAGCAGAGCAGGATCCATGAGAAACTTTGATGACATTAGAAAAGTTGGTGTGGCACGCAAGCTTTGAAATCACGTCTGGCTGGATCAGAGGTCTTACAGCATGCACGATCTGATATCATAACCCAGTGATAATCTCCACAGGCGAAATACAGTAACAACCACACACACATGCGGCAGGAGCAGCTAGATTTATTCAAAGAAACCTTTGGCCTCTTGGGTGAAGCTGTCAATCATCTACTCAAGAAGACATCAGGTAATTGTTGGGGAGCCCTTTGACCAAAATGGCAAAGGGGATGGGAAGTGGGGGTTGGGGGTTTGAGCTTTCTTAAAATAAAGCGTGTTAGGTTATGGACTACATACAGGGTGAGAAAATAGCAACCAGAAGCAGATGAAATACTTTTACTTGCTTCACGTGACATTTTTAAAATCACATCTTATTAAAATCACATCTCGTCTGCTTTTGTTATAACACCCCCCCGTCCCCCGTCCCCAACCAGAAAAACTTGACTCAAACCTCTCCATATACTCACCGATAAAAAATGCACAATAGATCCCTGGACAACAACAACAAACAAACAAATTCTTTGGGTAAAATGAATCCGTTGGAAAGTCTGAGACACAGTATAGTCAAATCTGCACCATCACAAAATTGGTTTGTGCACTAAGAGATTATATGTGGCTAATTTCTGTAGATAGACATACTGCATGGTGAGATGAACCCAGAATTCTCGTAACGGTCTGTGTTTGGGAGAGAGGATAAATGAATTAAACCAGAGATGTCTTCCAGCTAAGAAATAACTATATGACTGGATGAGAAGGATATTGTGTAATAAAACCATTAAATGTGATATTAAAGTCATCAAAAGTTTTGGGAATTTCATTATTGAAATTTCGCTATTGATGTTTTCTTTCTCTCAGCCTCAGCCGTGTCATTACTATGAGTGCCCAAAATACTGATAAACAGATCAATTTATCCTCCTCTGGGAGCTAGCCTGCTGTCACCATCTTGCTCTGCATTTTAATCAAGGCGCACACAGGATAAGTGTCATATCTTAGTCTTCACTAGCCCACTGTTGCGCCTCACCTTCAGAGCACAGAGAGCCAGAGAGCCCTCTTTTGCAATATCATATCAAGTCTATAATTAATATGTGGTGGATTTATGAAAGTATCAAGACAAGCTCAATGAAATCCTGTGAAATAAATGCACATGCCTGAATTCCTATCTCTTGACCTTCTCAATATTAATTAGGCTGTAGCTTCACTCATATTCATAAGCATAGAGCTTAGTGTCTTTCTCTTTTAAATTCAATAACTGTTGGGGAGGAGGAGAGGGGCGAGGGAATTGAAACTCTAGGCCATTAAAGTTTACTGTACATTATGCCATAGCCAGGACTATTACCTCAAAGTTCACAGCTCGAATTTGTAGGGCCGCAACAAAAGCATTTGTTGAGGTATCATCACATTGCAGTCAGCTGCTGTTTAATCACCGCATCCCTGTAAATCCCTACAAGATAAATAATCATAAATCGACACTTCGTTGTCTGACATGAAGTTTTGCCTAATTTGTAAGGAACTGAACTGAACTACAGAGAAACCTATCTCTCTCTCTCTCTCTCTCTCTCTCTCTCTCTATATATATATATATATATATATATATATATATATAAGGATTATTATATATATATATATATATATATATATATAAGGATTTTTTTTAAACAGCAGCACCTTTGTAAGAAAAGGTTAATGAGAGCCTCACCTGCTGTTGTTTCAGAGCCACACACTATATTTTATGCTCAAGTCACCTCGCTTGAAGGTCAGTCAAGTCACCATTCCCTGTCGGCAAACTGTTACAACACCATTGGTGGTGAGCAATTGATAACCAGCATATTTGAATCAGGCATAGCCACAGTCAGCTTTTTATTCCTCAAAGCAGTTGTGATTTCACAATGCCACAATGCCTGTGAATGGCTCTGACCAGCCAACCCATACAAAGTGACCGCTGTAATGAACCCACATGGGCTCTGCTCAGAGCGCTGAAATGCACAAAGTAATTTAGAAGTAGTTTCTCTTGCTCAGGTGTGGATTCTCAGTTAGATAAACTCATTTGAATGTGGCCATGAACAGTTCCAGGTCTGCATGAATATTTGCAGATAGCATATCGATTGGACAACAACCTAATGCTTCCCAAAACCAAGTCCCTGGGTTGACGGTGGCTAAGACTGACTATGGGTCTCTGATGGAAATTTTCCAAAGCTCTTTGGCTAAACCATAAAGAAACCCAGGTGGGCATGAATTGTATATCTCATTTGCATCATAACATGAGTCCAACTGTGCTGGCATGGCAATCTAATTTGTCCGAGTGTGCTTGCAATCCTGCAGACATCAGAGTCAAAAAAGACGTAAAGGATTTCAATGCGTTTGTCTGGATGGATTACATTGTCCTACCTGCAGTGGCATTCAGGATCCATTCAGTGTTGGCGTCTCTCAGGAGCATTGTTCTTCAAGATTAGAGGAAGCAGTATATTATAATCACAATGAAAGGAACAAATATCAAAGTGTGAAATAGTCTTCCTGTTTATACCTCTCTCTCTCTGTCCCTAAAGGGAACGTCTAAATGTGTTTCGCACAGGTGGCATTGTCTAGGCAAAGCAATTTATGTGTATGTGTCTGCCTGTGTGTGACCATTCAGCTGTGCTTTCAACAGACAAGTTGTATTATCCAAACTTGAATAGGATAAAAGGGAGCAAGCATAATTACGCAACAGCCCTGTCTTCAATAGGCTCAGGCCCTCCTTTCCAAAAAAGTCCAAAACAGTAGCCCCACTTCTGGGACACAGGAGACTGACTTCACCCAGCACCTGTGAGCTCCTGCCTCATCTATCACAATGGCTGACTCTGAGACGCAGGATCACGTCACCCTGTAATTGGTCAGTGATAGCCTTTATGCCCTGTTACTTTAGACAAAAATATAAAAAAATCTGTGCAGAAATGAAAAAAGCTAGCCTGCTAATATCATAAGCACCTACAAAATGATGCATTCCAGCGTGTAACATACGTCATGACCAAACAGTATTGATTGGTAGAAGTCACAACTAAGCAGTTGCTATTGGTCGAAGCAGAAAGTATCAACCCTCCATGGACCGTACGCATGCCTATGGCTTGGGTTCAAGCGCTTTGCACAAATGATGTAAAAAGGGATGATGCATCAGACTGTAGGTTCAATGCATCAAAATAAAAGCCCCAAACTGCCCTGATAGATATGTTTTGTAGTTCTTATGGTGTTAGCTGGCCTTCTATTTCTGATTTGCTTGTCCTACAGACTGCTGCGAAAGGCTACTCCAACATATTGAGGTGAATTGAAAGTGAAACAAAGTGAAAGAATCTGGTCCACCAGGCTAGTCCCTTCTTGCAATGGCCTATAGGCCTATATTGCACTTCCATGTAAAAAGGGATGATGCATCAGACTGTAGGTTCAATGCATCAAAATAAAAGCCCCAAACTGCCCTGATAGATATGTTTTGTAGTTCTTATGGTGTTAGCTGGCCTTCTATTTCTGATTTGCTTGTCCTACAGACTGCTGCGAAAGGCTACTCCAACATATTGAGGTGAATTGAAAGTGAAACAAAGTGAAAGAATCTGGTCCACCAGGCTAGTCCCTTCTTGCAATGGCCTATAGGCCTATATTGCACTTCCATCTCAAAACTGAATGCATTGCTTGAAAGGCGTTGTCCTTTAACAGAGATGTCTCATGCCCTCACATCTTTGTTGTCAGGTAATTGTTAGTCTTAATAATGTGTCTGTTACTGATTGTGCTGTGACAACTTGTACTCGCATATTTTTGTCTTTTTAATTTGTCCTTTTATTGAATAGTCACTCTGTTCAAGTACCAGAGCATAAAACAGTCATCAAAAGGATTCAGTTTTCTCTTCTATTCACCTCCAGAGAGTTATGAGACAATCTCTGATCAGCAAGTGTGAAATTAAAGGAAAATGATAACAACAAGTGCTCCATCATTCTGCATAAACAACTAAGCCCCTGATTTCAGCTTTAATATTTGATGAGGTGTAGCTGTACCTACAGAACTAAACTGTCAGTGTCTCCGCATGTTTAGGAGAGATTCAGTTTCGTGGGTCCGTTTTTTGAAGTGGCTCCTCATCAACAGATTCTCACATCAGGAGGCACATTCAAAAAGATTTTTTTTTTGAGGGGGCCTGATTCACACTTGAGGCGTGATTTTTAACAAAGATCTGCACAATGTCAGAGCCACATTCATCACTACCCCCTCCACACACACACACACACACACACCACACACACCTCCCAAAATTTGTCCTCGACACCCAGAGTGATGTGCAATTACAGCCAATCAAATCAGGCCTCAAGGGTTCTTCTTTTTCTTTTTCCTGTCCAAAACTTATCTTTGTTTCTCTGACTTAAGAATTTTGGCAGTTATGTGATATTTGCCTTTGGACACACAGCAGGCTAAGTACTACTTTTATTATGTCGTCTCCATTTAAACAAGATAAAACTCTTAGCATGTGCATGAAAATATGGTGTCATTTTTGCCATAGTTGTGTATCAGTGTTTAAAGGGGACACTTCCATCAGACGTTCTGTGTAATTCCATAACTGCCCAGTACCTTAAATGAGATCAAATGACCCACTCTGCTAGCTTACACAAAACTAAAGTAATGACCAAATTGATTTATTCAGTAAAATTTTAATTCTCTGCTATACTCACAACTTTTCCAAATCAAAACCACCAATCTCACTGATGGCCAGTGCATACACTGTTATTAATATGTAATAACATTTGTGTCCTAAACCACCTCCCGAAATAGATGCATTCACTTACCCTCTCATGCTCAGGCGGCTTTATATCAAGGTCTGACGACGGCAATGAGTCCTTAAGTGACAATGAGTCCTTAAGTGAACCAGGGGCTGGTCAGGGAAAGCAGTCATATATCACCCAGAGAGCTAGACAAGCCATATTCAGGCTATATCGAAAGGCCAGATCATTAACCACTCCGAGAGCAAAGATGTTCTAAGACCAGACTACACAGATGTCACCTAAGGACAGGTCAGTACCTTAAAACATTCATTGACCCCTCTCTCTCTCTCTCTCTCTCTCTCTCTCTCTTGCTCTCTCGGAGACAGTCACAATGAGCAACGATGAGGCAGCTTAACGGGACAAGGGAGGGCATACAAGCGGATATGTTGGATTTTAATTGGCACTCATTGCACTGCTGCTTATGGGCTTCCAGACTTAATGAGGTTGTATTTCAATGGCATTCAGTGAGCACATTGACAATGGTAACCTTACTGACATATGTCAATATGAAACACAAGTAGGCCTAGATGTTCCAATACATATTTCTTACTCATGTAAAATTTAAATGGAAAAAACTTCAATTGAAAGATCAGATTAATATTAATCGGACTTTAAGTCTTTAAAAGCACATGATGTCTGACTTTTGGATTTTGGCTGGACTCAAACATTAGGCCTACAGTAAGTGCTGTTTATGTGTGGCATTAATTTCAGATCATCAAGATGATCAAGCCAACTGACCTTTCCATGGACGATTCCATTGCTTGTCTTTTTTTTAAATCCCATATTCCTGTTCTGTAAAGGTCAGGCCTTTGGAGAAAGCTGCCCATGTAAAGAATATTTTATATGTCACATGTTTTAAATGTCATAATTAAACTTCAACTGAAAAAAAACAACCATCTCAGTTTCTGTTTGGCTTTGTGTAAATGTGCATTATGTGTTTCTGCTGCATATTCCAGTGAAAAATCGGCCAACTGAACTGAGATTTGTTTTGCAGGTCAACTGAGCAAATGCTGACTGAATGTGGGCTTTTAAACTCAGTTTAATACATTTAGAATGATTCGGGAGATGTCATAAAATTTTAAATCAAGATCAAAGCAGTGTGATATCAGGCTTTTTGATAACATTCATTGGCCATTTCTCTAAGAGTTCTGAGGCTTTCGGACAGAAAACACTACATTGCATAATATCTGAGGCTACATTTTACACAAAGTTTTATTTTGTTAGATTTGAGAGCATTAATCTGTTGCTATTTCTCAAGAGCTTGATCAGCTACCCTTTCTCTATTTCTTAAAGCAACACGCCACAATTTGTGGAAATATGTTCATTTTCCATCTTCCCTCGAGTTAATTAATTGAGCCATACTTTTCTCCTGTTCATCCAGTCCTTCTCTCAGTCTGACTATACCTATTTAAGCTCTAAGCTAACATTTATCATTGAAGCGGATTAGACCAGGCAAGATGCTAACGGTCCAATTCGATTCAATAATAAATGCTAATTTGGAGCTAAAATTGTTATTGCCAGACTCAGAGAAGGACTGGATGAACAGGAGAAAGGTATGGCTCAATTAGTTAACTTGAGGGGAGATGGAAAATAAACATATTTCCACAAATGGTGGCATGTTGCTTTAAGTAGGCTACAGTAGTAGGTACCCCTGCCCAATTAAACATGCCACCTAGTCGTCATTCCTCATTTCCTACACATATCCTTACAAAAGGTAAGGGTCAAATCTAGATAGGAGAACTGCACAGGCACACCTAAACTAATAATCCCCAAGTGAAGCACATCTGGTTATCCTGCATGGAGGGCTTTCCAAATATCAGGCTAATTCCCTCACAACTAGCAGCACAGCACAAATAAGACAGAGGCCTTTTTTGAGGGTGTACAGTAGTTTGCCATTCCAATACAAACCACTTTTGGTCTAAAAAGTTTGTTTATATCCTGGCTTTCTATAGGCTACAGGAAACACAGTGGTGCACACATGCTTCCAGCCAATCTGCATGCTGCTTCAGGGGTTGCTGTAATTCAATTGGTTGTTTAACTTGGATATCAACAACCCCTCACCAGAATAGCTGACTGCTTGGAATGTGCAACGCGTTGGGTGTTTACTGCCTCGATAAGGCAACCTGTCCAAGTGGCCATCTATTATGGAGCTGAGAGAAACGCCTCCATCTTAATGGTGGGAGATTAATGGCTACTGCAGACTCTGGCAGGGGAAAGAGGCCTGCACTTTGGGATTTGGCTCTCAGACTGGGGGACTAGAAATGTGCATAAATCAAGTATGGGACCTGTTGGATTGTCATCGAGCCAGCCCTGCACTCCTTCAAGTAGAGTGAGAGAGAGACAGACAGGAAGAGAGAGAGAGGGGGGGGGGCAGAGAGAGAGAAAAAGGAAACAAGTCGGGAGAGATAAAAAAGGAGGAAGAGGTTTGGGGAACAGGAAATGTTTCTTTTTCACTTTTGCCAGAATATGTCATGTCAGGACAGTCCCCTCTTTTGCCAGCCTCTCATGTGACTGAACGTATCACAGCAGGTGACTGCAAAACATAAATACCCTCGCCAGCACTCCTGCTGCCAGTACTCTCGGCCTGCTGCTGATTCACCCTCTTTCTAATGGCTAAAAACTCAAATCCACTGCTTCCAGGGAATATTGCTGACAGGACAGGGTGCAGTATGAGTACTGACAAATATGCCCTAATCGATTCTAAAGGGGAGTCAATTGGCAGTGATGGGAAGTATAATTACAGGCTAATGTTTAGTTTTCACTGATGATGGTGAAGTACAGTGGCAGTTTTATTGACATCTTTGACTTGACAATCTGAAGAGAAGATTAATCAGCACAGCTAATCAGTAACTGACGGTTTGTCAAAAGTGGTTTTCATGAGTCCGGGTCTAATTGCAGATTAAGGAGGTCAACATTCTGAAAAATATTGTCATTGGGCTGTTATTAGAAACATTCAAGCTGGCAAAATCAGTTTTATAAGTGGTTATTGACAAACTGGTGCATGTTCAGAAATTGGGGAACTATGAGCAGATTAAGAGATTAGGCATAAAACATAGGATAATGGGAAACAAACTGAAAACAAACTTAAAAATGGGGTAAATTCAAGGCAGCATGGGTATTCCCAGGCTGGTAAAAATTTCCAAAATGTTTTAATAAAGCTTTTCCCACCCCACGACATCATGCCTGAACTTTTACCACAAAAGTCAGGCGAAAGCTTAATTGATCGTTCTAAAAATGGTCTAATTAATCTAACCTAACCACAAAATGCAAAGTCAGGTGTGAATTTTTTTCCATGAACTTTTAGCTCATGAATGATCACAGAGCGTTCTTAAGATCAACTCTCCCGTCATGAAATTGGCTTGGCTTCTGGGCTCCTCTCGCAGAGGGCTTACTTTGATTTATGAACGCTTATTAGCCATGGTGTAAATCACTGTGATCCTTTGAGTCATAAATCAG
This sequence comes from Sardinella tawilis, assembly GCA_030264315.1. NCBI lineage: Eukaryota > Metazoa > Chordata > Actinopteri > Clupeiformes > Clupeidae > Sardinella > Sardinella tawilis. The sequence continues at coordinate 3,324 of JASCQY010140418.1, read as the reverse complement.
CCCATGCGTGTTAATTGAATGAGTAGTTTCAAATAGAACAATGATCTTACAGTGTTTCAGGATAGGGGGAGGAGGGTGATAAATGCATGGGTATAATTGAGTGTGCACATGCGGTGGGTCCTATTTTAGATACCCACCGCCTTTGACCCCTTCTTACTCTCTCTCTCTCTCTCTCTCTCTTTCTTTTTCTCCATCTCTCTCTCTCGCTTTCTTTCCATTGACCCCAACTTATTCGCCCTCTCTGTCTCTCCACCTCTATGTCCGTCATGATTTACAACCGTGGAACGTTTACAAGGGTTCATTTGAAGTACAGTCCAGAGATGTCCTGTCAATCACCGCAAATGGCCTTATAAAAACACGAAAGGACAGCTGAATAAGTGTGAACAGTGACACACATGACATCAGTCAGGTAGGTCTACCACTCTGACAACTCTGTTTGATTTTACTGTAGGACTAATACTATATGTGCTTTACACAAAGGGAGTATATTCCCCAGATCAGGTGGAGCCCAAAAGAGAAGCCATGGAGGAGCCAAGGAAGTGAATATCTGAAGACGCTGAATTCTCTATATATGGTAAAGTACAAATAGCCAGGCTGGCGCCGCCTAATGCTTCCGGCCAACTTCATTTGCCTCCACCATAAAGTCAGGAAACTAACGAATCACTTCCGCTTTCTTCGTCTTCAAATCATGACGGCCAAATTAGCGAAGATTAGCGAGATTTCAAATGATGCATTCCAGTGGATAACATACTGTACGTCATACGCACATACATGGGGATTGGTTGAAGTCACGACAAAACAGTACATGCGGCTATTGGTTTTAAGCAGAAAGTATCTGCCTACCATGAAGCAAACAAATCCAAATGGCTCAGGATCTGACGCTATGAAACAAAGTGAAATAAGCAGTTGATGCATCAGGCCAAAGTACAATGCACCAGACTAAGTAATATTTTGGATCAATATTTCTGTCCTAGGGCTGTTTGCTACAAGATGGGTGTAAAAATCTAGGGGTGAGAGTTAAAGAGAAGTTTGACACTTAAGAACTTGAGTTCCTGAGTCCCACACTTGGCAGTGACACATAGGCTTATGTCTACATCCATCTGGAACTTGGAAAGAAATGAAGTCAGACACCTATAAAAACGTTATGCTCCGCAGGTAGTGGGACAGACCCCTTTCCTCCCCTTGTAAAATCACTCTCCTCTCCATGAAAATGCAATCTAAAACCCATTCGCTTATAAAGAGAGGGAGATCCTTATCTCGTTAGGGTACAGAGCCAGATGCTCACACAACAACAAAAAAAAAAACACTACCACTCACCTGGTTTAAAAACAGCTGCAGCTACACTTTGGAAATATGAATTTATCAGAGGGGTAACATTCCACTGTGCTTAGACAGAGAAAAAATATATTGAAACTTTGAAACAATTCAGTTTGATGATATCTGAGCTGAAGGTATCTGAGGGCCTGGATCTAAAGGCCCTAATTTGTATGGAAAGTGGGCAAGGCGAGGCAAATTCTATTAATTAATTCCTGGGCATAATCATTTAATATGAAATAATGTAATAATTTAATATTGTGTGCAAAGTCCTACATGCAAACATGAATGAGCCAATGCACAAACAATGACGTTCTCTGCAGATGAATAACTTAAAAGTCACACCATTTTCATTGCATTTCTAAAACACAACCAACTACATCTAACTGTTTAACCATTTAAATCCAACAACTGCCGTGTTTCCAAATAACCTAACCATAGGTTTACCCACGCTATACTGTAGGTGCACGTTGCCGTGGCAGAGACCAAAGATTCGTTCAGGCTGATGATGTTTTCTCTCCTACTGACACGGTTTTGTTTGTTCCATTGCAATTATCGCTGCAATCTCAGTCCTCCTGGCATCTCAGCCTATGATTAAGACTCTGATTAGAGTGCACTGTGTAATGGTTCGGAGGACAATGTTATGGCTGGCCTCTTGCAGCGTTAGTGGCAATCAGTGTCATGTAATCTGAACCTGATAAGACCTCCAGTGCTTCATTACGTGTACGGTCGAGGTGCGAGGGGACTAAAATGACCTGACCCTGCTGTTGTTGTGTATGGTAAATAAATCTGAGGTGCTGAAATATCAGCTGCATGGTGTTTTGAGTTTCAGTGAGCGGTGTTTAGTCAGAAAAAAAGTGACTACATGAGTTATGTGTTCAAGAGTGATGTTGTCTCCCTTTATGGGAAGGCATTTCATTCAATGCTTGATGAGATTACAAACTGACAGAATCTCTGTCATGCAAAGAAAAAAAGAATAGAGGGGTACTTTACACTGAAGGTCTCATAGTGCATTAGATTTAGACTTGTGGCTTTTAAACATCACACAAATTTCTGACAGTAATGCTAGCGCGTGAGCGCTAATTCCTGGCCTTGGGCGGCGTAATGTTTTGCCGTGGGAGGCAATGATGCTTCGTCAAGCAGTGACCTCTGGAAGAGAAAGGGCTGCTCAATAAATTCCCACTGCTAAATCAAAGAGCCTGCGGGAGCAGCATGCATCAAAGACGGGACGACGTCGGCACGAATCTTGCTGACAAAAAGGGGTCATTCGAGAAAATAAATAAAGAAATACTTACATACAGTACAGCCTCTCTCTCTTCAGCTCTTACTGCTTCAGGTGAAAGATGGGGAGACTAGGCAGTCTACGCAGATTGTCACCAGATCCGTCTCAGGTCTGGGAAGGGAAAGGTCTGTCCATGCAGACTTGGCTGACGTCAGATCTGCTAGTGGAAGCAGAACCCCTCAGGGCCTCAGAGCCAGAGTCGTGTTCACCTGGATGCTCGACTATGAGTCCAGGTATTGATTACACTAAGGTGAGCTAATTTGCTCGACTCCCTGTTGAGTTCTAGTGGATTGCCTCACACACGCCGCAGCCTTGTGGGCTGTGTACCTGCTGTCTGATGGCTGCAATGAACTTTATTTAACCTCAGACGATGGATGATCCTCAGTCAATTACTGTTTACTCAGGTATTAATATGGAACAAAACAAGCCAAGAAGACATTAGTGGGACATTCATTTTTATGCTGAATATTCTGCAGAGTTCAGTGCTGGTTTCCCTATCTAACTGCAGTACATGGATGTCACTGACTGTACATACCCAGTAACACAACTATTCATTTAATCAATGTATCAATTGATTCAAATGATTTATCCATAGCTACATACAAGTAGCCTGGGCTTGCCCATACTTCCTGTGGCGTGGCACATTATTTAGCGTCCAAGTCAGTCTGGCCAAGCAGCCTATTTACTGCATTTCCTGTCCCAGAATTTCAGGCACCAATGAGAAGCAA
>JASCQY010140409.1:0-12284 GCA_030264315.1 Sardinella tawilis | reverse complement strand
CCTTTATGTAAGGGAGTCACCAATGCTGATTTCCAGACTTTTGGAATAGAACCAGAGGAGAGTGACAAGTTAAAAATATGAGTCAAAGGCTCTGCAATGATAGGGGCAGATAGCTTCAAGAGACGGGGTTCTAACTGATTTGAACTGAAGTTTTGTCATGATGTAAACATTTCATAGACCTTTTCCCTCAAAGCGGCCTGCTAAAGTTTTTAATTGTATTTATTTAAAAGGTTCTCAGCTTATTTAGTATACAGTACATTTATAGCTATTGCCATTCTGTTGAATTATTATTTTGAGACACATTTTTCTTTCATTTTAGCCTACACTTTCTGACAATTTTAAATGTAGTTTTTAGATATAAATAATGTTAATACAAATATGATACTGTACATGACTATGAACAAAAGTCAAGAATATATAAACTTATTATTCAAACACAATTCATCTCAGACCAAGTCAGCTCAAAATGCTGCCACATGCACATCCCTCGGTGGTGTCTCATCTGTTGCAAGCACTAATTATTATTCAACATTATATCAGGGGAGAGCGCGAACGCAGTCCCCCACTACCAGAAATTATGCAGTCGAGATTCCCACATTTGGGGAATTCGCAGAAGTCGGCGCCAGCAGAGTGCAACGGAACTTTAGACTGTAGACTGTAGACACCTGTTTTCGCGCTCTCATACGACAGGAGGCAGTAGAGTCTAAAGTTTGGGCCAACCAGCGGTCAGCCGTCTGGCTTCTGGCAGCGCTCTAGGCCAATCGGAGTGAGAAGCGGTGCAGAACTTTAGAACTGTGGAAAGGAGACAGCAGCCGCCATTGAGAGCCGGTCGAGATCGGAGAAAAAGTTCAGTGCTTTTCGTATCTAAGGTAAGTGATCGCGAAAACATGCTTGAGTTGTACCTCCGTTAGTGGAAAAATAAAATTGTGTCATGCCTAGGTGCGGACATAACGCGATCGCCGCTTTGCGACCGTAACAGGCATCGTCTATAGCGATGGCTAATTGCCGTTAAGTGATAGCATTCATGCATCTCGGGGCAATCTCAGACCAGGTAAATATTTTTTATTTTCATATTTCACATGGCCCTTGGGTGTTCTTTCTCACGGATGTCGTACATGGCCGTTTTCTGTACCCTGCACTGATTGAAATGACACTTTAGGTGTTAGCACCTAGCAGCGTCACCTATCGTTTCTCCCGGTCCAAAAATAGCTTAGCGTGGGAAAATGTTATTCTGAGGACTGCGTTTATAGTGTCAGTATGCCACCACTTTATTTCAACATTGATAATGAGGTGATCATGTTATAACAACGTTATTTTCAATGGGTGCCGGTACCGGTAGTACTTGGCCGTGAACTGCGAGCTAGGGTCTATAGTTTTGATGCTGAACGCTGATTGGATTCGTCTGTGCAGGGCGTCTAGAGTTCACAGTGGCAGGCGATCGCTGATTGGGTCTTTGCCATCCCCCCTCACCCCTCTGACGTTGTAGGCTATTTTTGGCCCTGTAAGTTATTTATAGCTGTACTGTTTACTTTGTACGCTATTTTTTGACTCCGCAGGCTATATATGCACTGTTTACTTCCATTTTAGTTTACTGTTAGGGTAAAATAATGGCAGTATTACTTACTGTGTAATTACATGTCAATGAGACTTGACCTCACTTAACCTGGGTCAGGTGATAATGGGGGAGGGGTGGATCTGTTGTGCCAGTGAAGCACTCTGAGTTTACTGCTTGTCTTCCAGACAGAGAAATGGATCCGTTGATGCCTGCGTTGTCCATTGTGGACAAAACGGTGCCCCAAGATAGGCAACAGTGCCTTCTTAAGGCATCCAAGGAGGCCAAAGCAGTCCACTCCAGACCGTCCCATTTGTCACAGGGTGACAGTGGGTTGAGAGACCCAAAAACAGCTTACGAAGAAGGTAAGATGTGTTTACATCCGGTCTTTACAATGCAGTCAGCCCATGACAATTAAAGGCAGAGCACTTGAGTCTTTTTTTGCTTACCTCGTCTTCAGCTAAAAGGAGATGCCGGATGGTGACTCCTGACCCCACGGAGGTGCAGTGCCTGGGCCAGCTGGTTCTCACCTTTGGGAAATATAATGGGAAGAATTTCCGATGGTTGGCCGAAAATGATGTGGGGTACATTAAATAGTAAGTGTGTTGCAGTAAACAGTATTACAGTGTGTACGGTTGCGTTTTTCACAAATTAACAATGTAATTTAATGCTTTAGTGTCCTTGATCGCCACATCAAAGAGAGCCGCCATCCTGAGAGGGGGCCCATCAATGACGAGTGGGTGAAAGAGAGCCTCCTACAGTATGTGCAGCTGTTCCCTGCCATTTCCTGCCACCTGGAGGTAAATGTGGACAGAGCGATCTACGGGCAGGGTCGCTTCAGGTCCTTTACCTTTCAGGAAATGTGGCAGTGGTACAGTCTGCACAAACGCCTGCATGCCGACCCCCAAGCTGGCAGTGACCACGAGCGGCGGATGGCTCTGGAGGCGTACACGTCCGTGAAGCAGTGGCTGGCCATGAAGGAGGAGGACATCGCCACAAAGTCCCTGAAGAGGTTCAGGCAGTACATCCTTGACAAGGAGGTAGGTTAAGCCCTGCTTGTAGAAGTACAATGCATTATCTTTATAAACTTCAAATCTTAAATTCAATTATATATTGCAGAAACCTCAACTGGATATGGCCCCTCCTACAACAGCTGCCACTTCCAGCGCCTCGAAGGCATCTGCTGCTGCTGCGTCTGCCTCCACCTGCACGGCCCGCCCGGCGGCGCCCACCTCAGCTGCCAAGGCCCCTGCTGCTGCTGCGTCCACCTCAGCTGCCAAGGCCCCTGCTGCTGCTGCGTCCACCTCAGCTGCCAAGGCCCGCCCAGCTGCGTCCACCTCAGCTGCCAAGGCCCGCCCAGCGGCGTCCATCTCAGCTGCCAAGGCCCCTGCTGCTGCGTCCACCACAGCTGCCAAGGTCCGCCCAGCTGCCAAGGCCCGTCCAGTTGCGCCCGCCACAACTGCCAAGGCCTCTGCTGCTGTGCTTGCCCCCGCCTCAAAGCCTACCTCTGCTCCAACTGTGTCCGCCTCTGCCACCGCCTCCAGGTCATCAGAATCAAGTTGGGCTGATGATGCTCTGCTGGTGGAAGCTCTGGCCACATTTGAGAGAGAAGGTATTTGAGTTTATTACTTAACAAGTAATATAAAAGTAAATGTAGCCCTTAACAATGAGTTGAATGGTATACACATCAGACAGTTGAAACTAGAGGGAACTATTTCAGGCTGTACCTTCTTGTGTCTTGTGTTAATGTCACCACTACACACATCTTGTATGAATGCAGAACCTATATGAAATAAGTCAACATAAAACAAGTGTCAACAAAAGTCTTTGATGTTATCAGAAGATGCTAGGGGTAGAGGCAGAGGAGAAGAGGAGGTGACTTCACAGACACCTCACACAGACACTTCACAGTCAACCTCAGACACGCCTGCACCAGTAGCGGTAAGGTCATACGTGTACCTGGCAACATGGACCGCAAAGAGAAATTAATGTGTTCAAGTTAAGGGTGTGCCTGTAACATGTTGCTGTGCAATGTAGTAAGAAAGACACAGACCCAGGACTGTAGAAGAGCTAGGGAACGCAACTGTGTCCCCCCTCTCCGTACTCTCTGTTAAAAAAATCAAAGCAGAGACGACCAATCAGTACATGTTTATAACTTAATACACTGATCATTTTTAAGGTTCCCACATCAGCCGCGCCACCTCAGCCATGTCCGGCCACCCCGGCTGCAGCTGAAGGAGAGGCTGCACTCCCTGAGGTAATGCTTGAAGCTGACAAAAACAAGACAGAAATGATTCTTTCTTTTTAGTGTGTCCAGTGTGTTGTACTTTGTGTGTTTTGTGTAATTTCAGGTGACCTATGAGGGATGGCATAGAATGTGGGAGTCCCCCATCCACGGTCTTCCCCCACAGGACCTGAAGTGGCTGAAGGAGGATGAGGTGCGGGGCCTCTTCCAAAAGCCAATGCAGTACAAAGACAAGCATGGCAGGACGAGGTGGAGGAGAGTCCTCAAGGACGACTCCATGTGGTTCAGCCCACCCGAGGCTCCTGGCATGGTTGAGGGGAGAGTGCCATCGGCAGACGAGTTCTTCCGGAGCCGCGTCTTTTTTTGGAGACCAGTGGGGGTGTGGCGGTACAGTCTTCGATGCCCCCGACCTGAGTGTCCTGCGAGGGACAAGGACAACGCGTTCCTCTACAGGTGCGGGTATTCAAAGACTGTCCGCCAGATCTGCGACGCGAGGGGCTGGTACTCCATGTTGACGGAGGTTCTGGCCTGCAACGCCTGCCGGAAGGCCGCCAAGGATTCGGAGGAGCACGCCATTGGCCGGTTCCTGTCGTGGGAGGAGAACATCTTGCGGCAGCTCACCCCGGCGCACAGAGCCGTTTTCCCTGCCGTGCTCACATTACGGTGAGCATACTTTCAAAGTGCTTTGAACTCTTATTTATTGTACAATAACATTTAAGACTGACTGCCAATGTGTTGTAATTTCAGCCGTGGCGTGGACAAGGCTGTGATCGGCCTGCTCAGGGACCGCACGGAGGGGAACACAATGACAAAGGTGTGGAGGCAGGTGCTGGAGGGCCATTGTGAGGTGTACCTTCAGAAGAAGGACATGTACACCACACTCCTCACCCAGTACAGCCAACCTGGGAAAATAACAAGTAAGATCACAAGATTTTCACACAACAAAAAACAAGCTTCAGTTAAAAAAACACACACACATACACCACAAAATGACACACAAATAACAAATTACTGCAGTCTCCAGTGGGTCCTGTAAGAAAAAACAAAAAAGAGAAATGTTACACAGTGCATTATTTACACATCTTCCCTCTACTTTCAGACCTCTTGACCCGCCCCCAGTTCCAGAGACCCCCTCAAAGGAGAGAGCTGCCCTCGCCTAAGCTGCTGCGGAAGGCCTTCCTCATTGCTGAGGCGGACAACATCGAGGACTACCGCACGCAGATCATGTCCACGTTTGGTACCGTTCTCAAATACGACTCCACCAAGAAGGTATTTTTCTTACGCGCTACTGCTCCATTGAATCACAAAAAAACATGTACACAACCAATCTACAAACACTTTTGTGTTTCTATTTATGATCAGATCTGCAAGAAGCTGTCGGGTGACGGCAGAGGGACAGCGGAGTGGTGCACGAACGTGGCCAACGAGCGGGGGCAGATCCTCACCTCTGTCCTGACATGTGAGGAGTCGCTGGAGAAGATGAGGCCGATGGCTGAGGGGCTCATGGCGCGCTATGAGAGGGCAGGAGAGGCGCCGCCTGAACTCATGTATGTGGACCGTGGTTGCTGTCGTGTCCTGGGTGTCTCGTCGGTGGAACAGCTGTTCAGCGGATGGGTAGATGGAGGCATGCTCGTTCGGCTGGACGTGTTCCATTGGATCCACCGGTTCGACGCCGCCCTCAGGACCGACCACCACCCCAAGTACGCCCTGTTCAAGTCGGCGCTCTCCGCAGCCGTCTTTGCCTACAACAGAGACGACATGGCGCTCCTGCTCCACGCCATACGCGCCGGGCACCCGACCAGGTACGGTTCCCTGACGGACGGTGAGCTCATGGAGACTCACGTCACCAAGAGCGACCTGAGCCACTACGTCAGGAGGATCACTGTCGGGGCCCAGGAGACGTTTGTCCGCGTCCAGAGCGCCATCGACCTCCTGAAGGGCACAGCTGGACTGGACGAGAACCGGGTGCACCTGTTCAAGGACGAGGCGGCAGTGGATCATGTCTGGGCAAACCAACAGAAGCACCTGGAGTGCATCCAGGATCCACCGGGGCGGAATATGTACATCATTAAGAAGTACGTGACCCGCAACGGTGTGAGGCTCCCTTACTACACCACCGTCAGAGGGAGCAACAGCCTGGAGGGCTTCCATTCGTTCCTGCCCAACATGATCCCGGGCCCTCACTGCGCCGCCGTACCCTTCCAGGTGTACCTCCTGGCCGGCATCGCCCGCTGGAACTCGGACAGGGAGTCGGCGAGTGTCCGAGGGCAAAAGGGGAGGAGACACATGAGCTACCTCACTCCGCTCGTCCATCGCCTCAACCAGCGGTGCCAGGACCTGTTTGGCGAGGTGGAGGAGGTGAACTACAGGCCTCCTGTTCCGGCTGGTGATGAGCGGCTGGGACTGGAGTACCTGTTTTCTCAGTCCGCCGAGCCATTCAGCCCCGCCGACCATTACTCTGAGGCCCGGGCGACGCTCCAGCAGGCGGAGGATGAGGGCGATGACGTGGTGGTGGACCCCCCAGCGGATGCAGAGGAGGCGGTGGAGGAGGAGGAGGAGGAGGAGGAAGAGGTGGATGCCGGCTACACCTCTGACGTTGAGGGCGACACTCTTACTCCGCTGAGGAGGAACATCTCCCTCACGGACAAGGCCGTGGCCGCTGAGCTCGACCCCTGTGTGGAGGACGTGTGCGGGCCAAACCATCTGCCTGGGTACGAGCACGTCGAGGAGCTGAGCCACGTCCTGGTCGCCATCGCCTTGGAGGAGGGGAAGCTGGCCATCTCGCACTCCATGAGGCAGAGAGTCATTGCTGCGTGGAACAAGCTGGACCTCCACGACCGCAACATCCAGCAATTCGACTCTCTGTACTCTGCGCGCTGGGGGAACGCTCTGTTCAGCCGCACCAGTGGAGATCCAGCAGAGTCGTCGCTGGTGCAGAAGCTGAAGTTCAGCAAGCGGTACTCAGCTGCCCATCTGCTGGACTCCAGAAAGAACCGCCTCATGTACTGCCTCATTAAGCAGCTCTGGCTGCATCCGGACTGTGGAGGCAAGGCACGTGGGTCACCGCAGAAACATCAGGTGACCCAGATGTATCAGCGGGTGCAGCAGAGAGTCACTGTGGATGACCCGGAGCTCAGCAAGCTGGGGATTCCGATCCTGAAGGTGAACTCGAAGTGCGTCTCAGAGTTCATCCGCAGACAAGAGGCCCTGTCTGCCAGGAACGTGACCGACCAGGGGCTGGACATCCTCCGTCGGCACCAGAGTGTCACCACCGATGACGTTGCCCAAACCCCAGCTGCGCCAGAGTTGCCTGAGGAGAGACCCCACACCAGCCGGCCTCAGGTGGAGTATGAGGCCACGCCGTCTTTGGCAGGAACCAGGCACCTTAAATCGAGAGTCCCCCGCCCCATCCTTCCTAAACCGGCCTCAAGTCTGATACTTACCACAGTGCAGGCTCCCACTCCATCAGCTGCCTCATCATGGTTCCAGGCTCCCCTTCCATCAGCTGCTGCCTTGCCGTCGTCCTTGCCGTCGTCCTCCTTCCACGTCCAGGCTCCCCCGCCATCAGCTGCGTCGTCCTCCTTCCAGGCTCCTCAGGCATCTCTGGCATCTCAGCCTCTTCCCTCGGCATCCTCGCCTCAGCTCCTCGCTCGTTCTACAGTCTACAAGCGAAAAAAAGCTGAGCGCGAAGGATGTGGACCACCAAGGCAAATGAAGATTTACATCTGTGCTCTCTGTGGCCAGCCAACACAAGGCCACAGAAAGTACAGGAAGAAGACTTTCTGCGACATATCAAAGTCTTCAACGTCAAAGGACCTGTCTGGACAGACCTTTCAAACATTTGAGGACTTTCAGAAAGCTGTTGACAGCCTTCTGGGTCAGTCTCAGGCCTCTGACTAAATGTACATAATGTGTAAATATTGTTAATAGTGTATAGTGTGTATTTTACTTGTACTTTGCCATTGAGTGTGTGTGTGTGTGTGTATGTGTGTGTGTGTGTTTGTGTCTTGGCATCTCCTTTCTGTCATCATTCCTCTGTGCCAGGGGGTTGGAGTGTGAGCAGGCCTTCTGCTGGAACTGGACTCGAGGTCACCTGAAAAGGGGAGGGAGAGAGAGAGAGAGAGAGAGAGAGAGGGAGAGGGAGAGAGACATGCACTTACCTCTAACACCTACCTACCTCAAACACTCAGGGACACACTCACACACACAGGGACCAGGGGCACACGCACACACACACCGTTTCTGTCCTACACACAGTTTCTATAGCTGTAGTGTTGTTAATGGTTCCCTATTGATGTGTATTTTGCCTGTATTTTGCCATTGAGTGTGTATGTGTGTGGCGGGAGACGTCATCATTCCTCTGTGCCAGGGGATTGGAGTGTGAGCAGGCCTTCTGCTGGAACTGGACTTGAGGTCCACCTGAAAAGGGGGAGGGAGGGAGGGGGAGAGAGAGAGAGAGAGAGAGAGAGAGAGAGACATGCACTTACCTCTAACACCTACCTACCTACCTCAAACCCTAACCCTAGGGGCACACTCACACACACAGGGACCAGGGACACTCAGGGACACACACACACACACCGTTTCTGTCCTACACACAGTTATTGTCCTATAGCTGAAGTGTTGTTAATGGTTCCCTATTGATGTCCTCCAAAGACACTGGTGTTTTCTTTTACTTAGGTCAATAAAAAGACCTGATCTACAGTAACAGTGTGTTGTGGTGCTTTATGCCAGTCAATAAATACAACATCACATGTCTTTAACTGATTTTATTTGTCAACAAACCATTTTTAACAACAAATAATAGCATCCAGTTGTGTGGCACATTCAGAATTAAAACTATAAGGCCCTCTTTAGGGTCAAAATAATAAAAATTAGTGTATTACATAGTAATAACTGATGTTCTGCAGCATCGGCAGTACTACGCAGGTACCGCAGCATCAGCACCACTGCTGCCACAAATGTGATTTTTATCATGTCCAAATGTTTCATCACAGTGTAGTCTTTGGCGTATCAATACAGAATTTGATGTTCAGTGTCACTATTTATGGAGGATAATGTCCAAAAAGTTAAAAAAAAGGTCAAAAAATGTGTGGTACCCATGATGCTCCATGTAGGTCACCTGACAGCCATTTTCATGCAGTTGACAGCCCAGAGCCCTGTGGGATGCAATGCAAATTAGTTATTACATCACGCCAGAGGCACTTTTCACCTGTCCAATCACTTTTTGTCTTTGTCTTACAGTCTAAATCAAAATTTGCACTTCATTTGGTCCCATCGCCATTCGCAGGGGTCAGCACAACCGGAGTGCAATGGCTGAGCCTCGCCCTGGGTGAACCACCTTCTTGATCATGGTATCTCCCCTGCCAGGTAAGTATGAGTTGCTACTGGCAAGAGAGGGTACTAGACCAAGTGACATACATTTCATATGAGTGGCTATGACATAAATATGGTTACAATAAAACACTTAAACGGCAATATATTCACTGACACTTCATGTATGGTAACGGCACCATTCAAAAATAATGTTGTGCTTGAAATTAAACACAAAAAAGGAGAGAGATTCCAAGGATACCATGATCCCCAGCAGCCATGACGTAGGCTCTAGACAAAGAAACCATGTGACCTAAGCCCACCCATGTGGTCTGTGACCATGCGGGGGAAAATAGCAGGCAGTCAATAGCCAAAAGGCAGACCTTTACTGACGTCCTTTACTTCTCTGATCTGATGCAACTTTATAGCCTCTGTAAAGCAAAAAGACACCACCAAGACACTACTACCGTGTTACTAAAGGACATGTATCCCACCATTCAGTATTTAAACTCGGTCGGTATCACGTGGCTGCATAGCCTATTGTTTCAATTCAGCACTAACTATTTAAATAGATCAGACTGTGTACTGAATGCTTCAAAAGCGCAGACCAAATGTTTACTTTTTGAGCATTCATGAGCACTTTAATGACTGTACACACATAAATAATAATAAAAATAAAAAATAAAACAGAATGAAATACATGATACACACAGTGAGCATAGTGAACCAGCAGATGGCGCACTTAGCCTACCCTAACTATTGGGTGTTGTCTACACTGTGTCGGAAGATACAGGATCACAACTAATAAGCCATAACCTAAGCTGTGCCTGTGTTATGCCAGTATCTCAATAGCAGCCTATATTACAATCAATCAACTCAATCAGTTTCTCTACTGCTTAATCTGCAAGAACAAGGGAGAATGCAGTGCTGCAATACATTCAGAATGGGTATAGCCGAGAAACTAACAACACTGATTAATTTCTGCAGCAATCAAGTTTTAGTTTTTTTGTAGGAAATTAAATTCATCAAATTCATATTGTGGTATAATTTCATAGCCTGGCCTCACCCATACTTCCTATGACGCTGCACAATAATTGCGTCAAAAATCAAGTCAGTATGGCCAACCTGCCTATTTACTGCTTTTCCAAAGCCCAAAATTCCAGGCTGAGAAGCAAACTTGCACTCCAGGGTGAAGGAGGCAGGCTTAACAAGTTTACATTAGATTACCTCTCAGAAAGTGGTCAACATGTGAGATTGGCCAGACTCAGCTTGTATGAACTTTTGTCACGAAAGCCAGGCTAATAATTTCAGGCAAATCAATTAAAATGTATCATCAAAAAACACTGAAAAGTAAATCCAAATATTTCGCAGAAATAATGAAACTAAAGGAAATCTGTAAATAACAGCAAAACTGTTATAAAATGCATAAATGTCACAGGATGTTCCCGCATCCCTCTTGACAAAGGGGCCAACTGAACATGACTTGTGGAACGTGTGGGTCCTTCACTCGGCACCACATAGCAAACACCACAAAGCTCGCTTCAGTTTCATTAAAAGAGATGACTGCACCTCCTATAACTTTTCAAACTTTTGCTAATACTTTTAATCAGAAATTTAATCAGAAACGACAAACAAAGACATCAACAACTAGCAGTGGCATGTTCAAAAGACTATAGATAAGGGTACTGTAAATGTGGTTATGGAAAATGGACAACATGCACAAATCGAGCCAAATCCATGCACTCATCTTGCATGATTGTTTAAGACCGTGGTTGTCAAGTGGGGCTACTTGTATCAATTTTTAACAAATCAAAAGTCTCAATACAAAATAGTCTGCAAATAGATTCTCAGGTCTCGCCAGCTCTAGAATACACAAAGTCTCTAGAATACACAAAATCTGACTCTCAAACCATCACCAATACAACACAATTGCCACTACATGGTTATGTATCAATATGAGTTCACATTTCGTTTGCGATAATAATAATTAGAAAAAGATGAATTATTCTAGCAGGCTATCTGTGCTGCATGGGGTGCATGGTCTCAGGGATATGTGACAGCTAAAAGTTTGGGATCCACTGGTTTAAGATAATCAGGATCAGCGGATTATCTTTGCCTCTGTTACATAGTGTTAAGTAATGTCTGTGTGTGGTATGAAACTGAGAGTATATGTGCTGAGTTTTCACTTGTTAGTGTTAGTTAGAAAGTGCATATTATATGACCACCGGTATAGGATAATGCAAATCCAAACCAAACCAATGCACTATCGTAGTAGGCTGGGATAATTAGAATCTCTGCTGTTGGTTAAATTATTGTATTTGTACCACCCTCCCCTAATTTTCTGTTCCTTTATTTTAAAGATTTCAGACTTCCTTCATTGTAATGTGATTTACAATTGTCCATTGTAAATTGTGCCCTACAAATACCACCTTAGCTTTTGAATATGTATATTTTCTTCTTTTCTAGGCCTATATGCTTCTGGTATTCATGATGATCTTAAAACATATGCCTTTTTAAATTTTATTTTATTAACAATGTTTTATTTCTATTTGTTTGCTGCTTTGGACAAAAGCATCAACTAAAAACATAAACGTTGAATCACAATACTGTATGCTGAATGCCATGAAATGTGACATTCATGTAACTACTGAGAACAAAAAGCAGCTGGCATCGTCAGGCTACATTAGTTTCCGAAAAGGCTTTTGTATTGCTGTGCTAATAGCGCAACTGATTAGATTTCTGCACTTAGCAGACGCTTTAGCCCAAAGTGACTTATATTAGGAGAATTAACATTCAAGCCACGACGCAAATAAAAACTTGACGAGTGCAACTTACTAACAGGGAACTGAATTGACCGTCAAACGACATGAAGAAACTCTTGTTCGTCACCCCGACCACAGATCAGCGATTAAGAACCTGCTACACTGTAATCGTTAGATGCAGGGCACATTTAGAGCTTATATGACAATCACATATACCGTTATCAATAACCACTTATGCATTTGAAATACTACCAGGCTACCATGGGCTCCAGCCCTACGCTACAAAATACTACACGTCATACAAATGAGGCAAATATAAATTGTTATTTCACAATCAGAGGGGGGTGCACCGTTCCTGGAGGTACTGCAATACCAGGTCGATGCGTGGAGTGGACGGAGCAAGCCCCTATTC
>JASCQY010140246.1:0-12298 GCA_030264315.1 Sardinella tawilis | reverse complement strand
GGAGACTGCTGACAGATCCACACATGCAGAGTGTGTGTGTGTGTGTGTGTGTGTGTGTGTCTGAGAGTGTATGTGTGCGTGTGTGTGCTTTTGAGCTATATGAAGTGTACCTATTATAGCTGTTGGTTTAAGGTCCTTCACCACATCCTCCAGACTCTTCATCTGTGGATGCTCATGGGCAAACCGCTCCTTCTCATGGGTCAGGTGATCTCGGCCCTAAGACACAAAGAGGGAGAGAGAGAGACAGAAAGAGGGAGACAGAGAGACAGAGAGAGAGGAAGAGAGAGAAAGAAAGGGAAAGAAACAACTACAGTATAAAAATCAGAATAAAAAATATGAATCTTGTTTGCATCGCACCAAAATAAATTTAGAAAACTAGTATATATATATATATATATATATATATATATATTTTAATGTGCCCAGTACTCTTGCACCTTGCAGCGCTTCAGTGACACTCCCACGGTAGTCATCCTGCTACCAAGAAGAATTACCCTTACAACTGTCTCTAATGGACGTGGATTTACCACACATGACTGACCAAGAATGGCCTGCAAGTCTAACTAATGAACAGATGTCATTCCACCACTACATCAAGGCCACTTATCGCAGGTGTCCAATCATGGAGAACAATCCCCCACCAGCACAGCTGAGCGACAGCAACACCATGGAGAGACTTCACCTTGACGATGAGACCCTTGGAGTCCACCATCCAGATCTTCTTCAGGCACTCCTCCTGTGGCAGGCCTTCCTTCTCCATCGCCATGGCGATCAGGTCAGCAATGCCCATGGCAGCCTGAGGGGGGAAGGGGGAGGGGCGGGGCGGGGTGGGGGGAGCAGGAAACGAGGTAGGAGGAGAGAGACGGTGGAAAAAACGATGAGTGGATTGCGCTGAGGACGATGTTATGAGTTCTACGACCTCCCCTGTTTCCTTTATGGCCTCACGGTTCACAAGTTTCTCGGCCCATTTTCTCAGCCGTGCTGTAGATAGCATTTGACCTGAGCAGCTATTGACCTGATCTCACTGTTGACTTGAACTTCTGGTCACCCTGAAAGATATTGACCCAAAAGACCCTCTCACGGCATCTCAAATAGTTATTATCTGAAAAACCTGCCGGGTCGAGTTGGTTTATTACTAAAACTGAAACAGGAAACATCTGGTGTTGTTGCTGAATTGTGTTTGGTGGAAAATGATTACCTTTTTTGTTCAATTCATTTAGCATTTGAAGAAAATGGAGATTCCTTCTAATGAGACAATTTAACAATTTATTTTAATCTCTTGTTGCTTTTCAATATAATGGGTACCCCTTTTAGATATTGCTTTACCTGAATACACTGCATTTTGCAAAGTTTTCCCATTTGTGAGAAGCATGTAATGGCTCGCGCTAGCTGCACGGTGCAGAACCAGACACTGCAGAGAAATTATTTTCCATGAGATAATAAACCATCCATTTACCACCATCCAAATGGATTTGAAGCTGTTGTATTTAAAGTAAATGTACTAAATAATGACCTTGATTGTGCTGCTTTAATTTCCTTTGATCTGAATGGTCATTCACCATTTGACTGCTTTTGTCTTGCTGTGTGGACCATGCTCAAAACCTTCCCAAGTAGTAATTGTTCACTATTCGCTTATTCACTATGTTCAGTGTAATTGGCTTGTTTATGGATGACCTGGCGTTTAAGGCAGCCATTTTGGCCTCTATAATAAAACCCTGATAGGCAATGGAAAATGGGCAATGGAAAAATGGATGGTGGTTAGTCCTCTTGCAATTGCAGACAATCATTTGAATGTGTTAGAGGAAAGAACCTGCTGATTTAATGATTTAGCACTGTATGCATATTCACCCTAATATAGCGCTACACTATGTGCACATGTACACATTGTTATACGATGCATATCTATAGTGCATAAGACATACAGTACGTGTTATATTCAGTTTTTGTACATATTGCAGATTGATTGAAGTCTACAGACTTACCTCCCCCGCTCCCTGGAAGAGAATGGTATGGTCTGACAATTTGTTCTGAGTGATGCGGAGGGCAGCGAGGAGCCCGGCCACTGCCACTGCAGCCGTGCCTGGGGGAGGAAAGAGGGAATCATTCTTTTTTCACGTCACCTGTTCTCAATCACCTGCCCGCCAATCAGCCTGAGTAAACAATTATCTTCTCGCTAAATATAGTTACATAACAATAATATAGCCATTAAACCGGGAGCACAAAAAAAAGAATAACAATGATTGCTTTCTTATTTGCACAAAAGCTACAGTTACTTATTGATACAGTAACTAAAATATTGCAATAGCCAAACATTCCATTTTAACGGCTTTGTGCCACTGCTGTATATTGTGACTGTATCATGTGTATCTGTATGGTCTTTTTCTCTCCCAGGCTGCGCCAAGCCATTCAGTCATTAAGCTCAGTCTTCATACTGTGACATTCACAAACAGAGAGGATGCTAGAGGCTAGTGAACAGTGCTTAGCAACAGTCAATCGAGTGGGCATAGAAAAGAAATGAAAGAAATGATATACTTATCTCATAAAACAATGTCCTTTCATTTCTTTTTTCAAACCTTTATACTTTATATGACGGTTCAGTTTTCCTCATAGAAAAAATAATAATTTTAATTTTTATGATTCCAGTCAACCTCCACTGATGCTACAAAGCTGCTTTCACGTTTCCCTGGTTTATTGTTTTATTGTTATCTGGGCCATGGCCACTGTCCAATGTCATGGAAACAGAAACAGGCAAAAGCTTCTGCTCTGACATGGGTATTTACCCTATGACAGAAATGCTCCATCAGTGGGGGAAAAGCTTTGGCTTTTTTAATCTTTCACACTTGCATCCTGTTTACTGTAATATTACCCCTTTTTAGTAGTCTGAGTGAGACTGTACGAGTTTTGCGTGTCTGTAGGCTAGGTTACAGTATGTGTGATTTCTTTATACTGGGATGTGTTTGAGAAAAAAAAAAAACTTGATTGGAGTATACTGGCATGGGTTTGCCTGCTGGCAGCACAAAGGAAAAAGAGGAGAAAGAAAGAGAGAATTAAATGTGGAATTAAATGTGGTTAAAATTAAGCCCGTTTCAATTTTGGGGGCTACTGTAATTAGATCTAATTCCTCCTAGAATGTTGTTTTCATTTGACTGAAACGAGGTGCTGGTGGCAGACTCATGGAGCGAATGAGAACAGCCTATCATTTATCCAAATCAGCAGCAGAGCTACGCCATGCTCTAGGTGCACAACATGTGCGCCTGAAGAAGGGTGTGTGTGTACTCTATGTGTGTGTGTGTTAGGAGAGTGTGTGTGTGTGCGCAGAAGAAGTGTGTGTGTGTGAATGTGCACTCTTGTAGGTAGATATGATTTGTGCAGTGTGTGTGTGTGTGTGTGTGGAGTGTACATGTATGTTCCATACCTTGGATGTCATCATTGAAAGTGCAGTACTTGTTGCGGTATTTGTTCAGCAGACGGAAAGCGTTGATGTTGGCAAAGTCTTCAAACTGGATCAGGCAGTCCATGCCGTACCTGCCAATCAGAGTCAGAGGGAAGGGAAAGACAGCGTCAGACTGGCCATGATAGAGGGATGGCACACTGCCATGATAGAGAGATAGCACACTGCCATGATAGAGGGATAGCACAGTGCCATGATAGAGGGATGGCACACTGCCATGATAGAGGGATGGCACACTGCCATGATAGAGGGATGGCACAGTGCCATGATAGAGGGATGGCACAGTGCCATGATAGAGGGATGGCACACTGCCATGATAGAGGGATGGCACAGTGCCATGATAGAGGGATGGCAGGGCTAGTAGCAAGCATGAGATTCATGAGATTAACAGTGAAAGAGGAAATGACGAGAAGAGAGTCTGGAGGGAGGGACCCCTGTTTTCTTTGGCGCCGACACCCTCTCTGAGCTGCTCTCATTTGGAACGGGTTCTCTGGTTATATCGTCATAAAAGTCATAAAAATGAGTTTGATTTAGCCATTCGCAACATAACGATGTTTCACTATGCTAACTAATTTCATAGTAAAGACCCATGTGAAAATATTCTCTGTCTAGGTACGGTACTAATGTTCTATCTGCTGTAAGTGGGAGTAGGCTTTTGAAAAGGAAGAAAATGGCATTTGTATTCAGAGCCTACAGTGTACATCCTTGCGGGCTAAAACAAAAAGATAAGGGGACAATAACCATCTGTGCAGGCCTAATTCAAATTGAATGCATGTATGCACATGCTGTATGTGTATACAGTACATGCATTCAATGTGCCGTATGTGTGTGTGTGTGTGTGTGTGTGTGTGTGTGTGTGTGTGTGTGGCTGTCTCTCTTAAATGAAAACCAATTGAAAAGGCCGTAGGAGTATTGCGTTGATGGTCAACCCCGGAATTGACTATGCTTAAGTACAGTTGCTGTTATTTTGGTGTATGTCCTTTATTTGATTAATTTAATATGACGCTACTGGGGGGAGACATTAGCGTTATCGTAACACAGTGGAATGATTCATGTGCTTCTTCCTGCTTCAGTATAAACATGTATGAATATTAACTGTATGTAAAATTGTGTCTGTTTCCATATGTGCAAATGAAACTGTGCTTCAGTGGCCATCGATTTGTATGGGAAGGGTCTGTAAAAACACACACCTGTCATGTACAATATTTGCTTGGGCTTGGACATAGCAAATACTCTATGTGTGTGTGTTCATGGAGCAGGGTAGGTGATTTACAATCTGTATGGTCATGTTTACAAAACTGTCCGTTTGTATGTTTGTTAACTCATTGTGATTGCATCCAGTTGCTCTCCATTGACGTACTGTATGTATCACATGGATTTAATAATAAAAATAATAACCTACACTGTTTGGAT
The DNA here is from genome assembly GCA_030264315.1 of Sardinella tawilis. NCBI lineage: Eukaryota > Metazoa > Chordata > Actinopteri > Clupeiformes > Clupeidae > Sardinella > Sardinella tawilis. The sequence goes on along the minus strand of JASCQY010140246.1, from coordinate 7,434 downwards.
CCTGTGAGGGAAATTTCTCTGCCTTTAACCCAATTGCCTTTACCCCAAATGTGAATTAGTGAATTTACACAGCACAGCACACAGTGAACACACACTAACCCAGTTACTGTACAGTGGGCTGCCTGCTTGTAGACACTTGAGCCATGGTGCACTGGTCTGAAATCGCACCTGCAGCCCTTCGGTTACAAATCCAGAACCCTAACCAGTATGCCATGGCTGCCCCTAACCAGTACGCCATGGATTTGCCTAAAAGACTGGAAGCCGGAGTGATGTGAAGCAGCACCAACACTTCAAGCAAGCTAGAGCAGAAGCTGCTAAACTCAGTAAACCTACATTAATTTGCATCGCTGTAAGAAATGTTTACCACAGCCTTCATTTAACCCTCATCTGACTGTGATGCTGAGGGCCCCCCTGGGAACTGGGACTGAGCTGGGACCTGCAACCCCTCTCCTATCCTGAAGAGGGCACCATTTTGCTGCTAATCTCACTCTCCCCCTGTGTCTTGGACTGGCCCCGTGCATGCAGACAGAGCGTAGTTCTACAGGCACGGAGGGTGAGTCTAGTGTCTCTTCAGTGAGTCTGTCAAGAACACTAACATGACCACTGCCACTGCAAAGCTCACTGAATGGCGTAACAGAATGCGTAATGTACGGGTCATCCTTGATAGATGTTTTGATCTTATCATCAATCACTACATATCCTGCTTTCCAGTGTACATTAAATGCACATGAAGTGGATGTTAAAAAGCTCTTGCATTCCCTATTGGTGAATAGAACTGAGGGGGACATTTCAGCAGTCATCGTTATTTCCCTTATGACTGCTTTCCGTGTGTCCGTCAGTGCTGGCCTTGCATTGCCAAAAGTTACCCATGGGCAAACTTATAGAAGTCTGGCCTAAAACTGGAGCGAACTGAAATCTAATTCCTATCACTAGACTTTAGGGTGCCCCAGGGGCTTGGAGGAACTTAAAGTAAACAAGCTAGGACAAAGTAATGGAGTCGGCTCCCCCCACAGAAGTAATCGTTCACATTAGAGATCTATTATCCAGGACTGGCTAAGGGGATTTGACTCAAAATATGCCATTAGCCTTGAGTATTAATCAGGCCCAAACAGCTCCAATTACCAAATCATAAAATGGGAGGTCAATTTTCAGCACTATTACATGAATTAGATCAGTTTTACAATCAGGGCATTTTACGATGGACCTCCACGTTCCGTGTCCTATGAATACACTGCTCCAGTGTGTGTGTGTCTGTGTGTGTGTGTGTGTGTGTGTGTGTGTGTGTGTGGAGCTGAGGTAGCATGATGGGGCTGTAGGATGGGATTCAAACTAGAGCAGAAAATAGGCTATTAAATTCACTGGAATGTTTGTTTCATAAAATCTTAGGAGTCCAGCATGCACACACACACACACACACACACACACACACACACACACACACACACACACAGACTTATCAATAAGTATTGAGTTGTTTTGGATACAAGCGATTGTAACGATTGATGATTGATGATTGATGATTGCTTCTTAAATATGAATGACTCAACATAGCATCCAGACTCCAGACCATCAATCACACAATCAGACCATCTGCATACTGTAGCCTAATGGCCCCCATTGTATGTGTTGCGCATGTATTTGCTTTACTGTGTATGTCCATGGACTGCTGTAGCCTACAGTGTCTCCATGACTACCAGCACTGCTTGTGTTGTTGGTTACAGGGCCCGTGGAACTCTTCTACTCTACTTCTTGGTTCTTGGTTCTTGGAAAGCCCAGCTTGAGAATGAAGGACCACACAGGAGTGTAGTGGACTGACAGAGGTGTGTGATAAAAAAACAAGAAATATGGATGACATGCAGGGCGTGACATGAAGAATCTGCAGAATAATCGTCTACAAAAATGAAACAACCTCATTTCTTTTTTTTTTTTGACTCTTCCACCAAATGCGTTTCACATACAGCACGTCATTGTACATCTGATATTAACACCCTCGCGGAAAGCTCACGAGCCAAACCACAAAAGGAACACAAGGGAGCTATATGGTCATTTCGCTTTTACGAGTCTTTACATTGAGATTTATGGAACCCATTTTACACCATTAAGTCTACAGGTGTAAAAGGGGTTGTGTGTGTATGTGTTTGCGTTTGTGTTTGTGTTTGTGTGTGTGTGTGTGTGTATGTGTGTGTGTACAGTATGTGTGTGTGTGTGTGTGTAGGGCTGGGGGGTTGAGTTGCAGAATAGCATGAGTGAATGTACTGTATGGTTGTGGAAATAGAAGTGTTACAGTGTATCAATGTGTGTGTCTGTTTTGTATGTGTAAGCATAAGGATGTGAGTGTGTGAGTGTGTGTGTATTTGTGTGTAAGCATGAGGATGTGTGTGTGTGTAAGTGTCTGTGTAAGTGTCTGTGTGAATGCGTGCGTGCCTGCGTGCATGTGTGTGTGTATGTGTGTGTGTGTGTGTGGGCCCCTAACACACACACGCGATCCTGTGGAGCTGATGCCGGTAGGGCGTGCAGTGAGAGGCTGATAAAAGCCCAGGGGTCAAATCAACTCACACTCCTGCCAGCAGAGGAAATTAAGGACAGGCAAAGCAAGGAGAATCAGCAGGACCTTTCACCCACTCCACACACACCACACACACACTCGCACGCATACCCCCCCACCCACACACACACACACACAAACATAAATAAATGCACTCTTAATGCAGCCTGTCAGTCAAATGTAATTTGGAGTATATGTGTTTGTGTGTGCGTGTATGTGTGTGTGTGTGTGTGTGTGTGTGTGTGTGTGTGTGTGGAGAGAGAGAGAGAGACAGAGATAGTTTGGGGTGGAGAGCTGTTACCTCAGCAGTGTGTGTGTTTTCATTCATTCCTCTTTCTCTCACTTTTATTGTCCTACACCTACTTATTCATTTCCTTTCTCCATTCTCCCTCTCTCTCGCCACACACACACACACACATTCACACACACACACACACACTCTCACCCTGTCTGATTAGCTCTCCCAATGTGCCTCACATGTGGAACATATTCCCTGATAGATCTGAGAATGCTGATGGAAATCTGTGCCATAACACGGCTCATACTACACTGGATACAAGTGTCTGCTGAATTATTCATTATTAAACTGGATGTTATGTGCTGGGGGCTGATTAAAAGAATCGGACACAGGGATTCCCCTGAGTTAGCACACCAGACATAATCAATCATTCGGCACACAGCACAGGTGGCTTCTGCTCCATGCTACAGTACAGTACATAATATATACAGATTGAAAGAGGCACCAGGGTTTTCCTATGGGGAGACGATAACCGGTAACAGACACCGTGTGCTACTCTGTTTGTTTTCTGTGTACTGCTTGCTTTTCTCATCCCTCAGTTACCAACCTGCCCTTTAAAGAGCATATCTACAACTACCGTGCAACAGTCCTGATGCCTGATGCCTTCCGACACCAAATAAAGGGAACAGTGGATCAGAGTCAGTGTCGTCAGAATCATGGCCCACACTCCCTTAACCAGCTGGGTGAGTCTGAATCCCAATGTCCCCTCTAACTCCTAAGCCCTGAACCCTTTCCGTTTGAGGGCGAACCTGGACGGATGTAGTCTGATTCACTCGCTAAAAGCATCCCGTCCTTCCAGTCGGCCCTCGCATGGAGCACACTCAGTGGACGGGTCTGTGGTGTGTAACGGAGGGCAGCTAGCCTAGCTGTGCGAGTAGAACGTTGGTAAACCTCCCTCCCGAAAGCCACGCACTTTTTCTAGTGTGTTAATCTGAGACCCTAGGGTTTTAGCTCTCTCGCTAGCGCACTGGACTCCCAGTCCGTGGTGTTTCTGAGTCGCAGGTTCGAGTCCGGGCTGGACCGTGCAGGACAATGCGTTACAGGTGGAGCAATGCCATTGAGTGGATAGATGCCATTGAGTGGATGGAGGAAGAGATGTGGGTCTCTGCTCAATGAGGGCGTGAGCAAAAAGGAGACGGAAAGTGTTTCCTATGACAGGGCCAAGTGTGTAAAGTACTAAAACATCTCACCGAAGTACAGCGCTGCGGAGGAGACCGTAGAAACGGTGGCCAAGAAAACAACCATAAACATTTCATTGTCTGGGGCATCAGTCACAGCAGGCTCAGCAGTGGGAGCAGTGTAGGCCAGGCAACTGTCATCACCTTGATGCACCGCACACCATACCATAGTACTGTAGCACACCACAGTGCCCCCTAGTGTTGGCTGGAGTGCATGACAGCAAGCTTGCATAGAGAGGTGCAGCCTAAATACTGTAAGTGAGGGCCAGGAAATGACATCACGGTCATGTTTTTTTATGTCATTTACAGGGGAGGAAATGAGTCTTTCGAGGACTGGCTAAAGAGAGAGAAGGAACTGTCTTTTATGTGAATATTTGTGTGTGCCTGTGATTGTGTTAATGCGTCTGTGGAACCTGAACCCAAACAAAAGGCCGTGTTCTCTGCACACTAGCAGATGGCGATGGTCACAGAGGCAGGAAAAAGCTCGAGCTTCCAGGGATATCATATTGAGCAGAACCCAGTCAGGGTTCACTCCCTCAGGTCTGATGGGACCGGACAGGAGCCCAGAACCGGGCTGGCTGGCTGGCTCAGGGTGTCGGTCCACAGCATCGGTTCTGAGCGCCCTGGACCGGGTTCTCGCTGTTAAATCAGCCGCACTTGTGATGACAGCTACGAGCTCCAGGGGTGACGGCTGCCGAGGAAATGGATCAGTGCGCTGCTGCCTGAGGTTGGCAGAGGGACAGAATGCTCCACACAACCTGGCCTACACACACACACACACACACACACATGCAAAAGACTTGTACACACTCACATGCAAAGAGCTCCAACTTCACACACACAATTGTGTGCGCACACACACTCACTCACTCACACACACACACACACACACAAACACACACAAACACACACACACACAAACACACACACAGCCGTCACCTTCCCTTCACTGCCCCAGCAGACAGGTTTCTCTGGCCCATCTCTTCAACTGTCAGCAGGAAGCCAAGAGCAGGAGAGAGTGAGAAAGGGAAAGAGAGAGAGAGATGAAGAGAGAGAGATGGAGGGAAACTGAGAGCGAGATAAAGAATAAGGCTAAGAAAGAGAGATACAGTAGGAATGAAGAGCAAGAGAAACAGAGGAGGACAGAGAGATGAAATGAAAAGAGAGGGATATGGGAACAGGAAGAGGGAGGACAGGGGGAGAAGTATAGCGCGATCAGGGATGAAAATCCGAGACGTATGGACGGGCCCAAATGAGAACATTCCCAGGTCTCCGGTCTCTGGTGGAATAAAAGCGTAGGAAATGAAGACTCCCTCGGCTAACGCTTCCAGTGCCAAATATCACAGGCCATCACATCACACGTGTGTGCACTGGGAAACTCGATGCACCTAGTTAGACAGTGTGTGCACAGTCACACACACTCTCTCTCTCTGTCTTACACACACACACGCACACACACGCACGCACACGCACACACACACACACACACACACACACACTCACACACACATAAAGGCATGTAGAAGTGAATCACACTGGCACATGAATAGAGACAAACATAGGCACATAGCCTCAGCCCAATAGAAAGGCAGATTAGGACAGACCTTATCATCCAGAATGAGAGAGGCTTGGAGGAGAGCATGCATGTGATGAGAGAGGTCTGTTAATATCATAAGAGCATATGATTACAAACTCTAAGAAGATAGCAACAACAACAAACATGCAGGAATGAATGTATGCATGTGTGTGTGTGTGTGTGTGTGTGTGGTGAGAGAGAAAAGGGGGGGGGGGTAGGGGTTTGAATGTGTAACATGGCTTAAATTATTGCCATAAGATACAGAACACATGGCCATATGGCCTCGATTGTGGAGTTGAAACTGAATTTAGAATTTACTTTTAAATTTGAATGACTACATTTTAACCAAAGTAGTCTTGCGTGTGTTTACCAAAAGTCAAGCCAGTGTTTGCTGGTGTCTCTGGAGTCTATTTCTTATTGCACAAGATGAAGCAGATAAAGAAGCTGAAGCAAACTTTAGCCTTTTGTGTCCTGAAGGATCTGGGACCGAAAAGAATAACATTCAAGTAAACCTGTAGTATACTATACGTTCATACATACATACATATAATATAAATAAACACAATAATTGCATGAATCACAAGTTAACCAATTTTCTATTTAAGATCCAGACATTAAGAAGACTTGGAGCCCAAACAGCACTGGGTGAAGCATGACACGTAATGCGGTAATTGTTACAGGCTTTTTACATAAGAAACAGGCAGGCGTTATTTGGCACAGAAACGCCCAAGAGTATTACCCAGTCTTACATGGGCAGGGGAAAGGGAGCCAAAGCCTGACAGCCACCCAAACTTCACAGGGAGGAAAAGAGGACCCACCAGCTCCCCCTGCTGGCCACACAGGGAACCGGTGTCCGACATGGATTAGACTAGGACTAGGGCTAGAGATCAAGAGGATTGAGCTGCACTGATTGATCCCCTCACACTGAACTAAACCCTGTAGACTGGACCCTCTGCTGCACAGTATATTATAATATAGGACACTTGGTTATGAGTGAGTGCATCTGGACACAGCTTACAGTGATGCAGTATTCCATGTTGAATGTACAGTATTTCAGCACTGATTAATTATAATCTTTTCAGAAATATTAGAAATTCATTACTACTGACCTGAATTTCTGATATTTCTGACAAATCCTGTGTCTGGTTGTTGATTATGTCTTAGTGTGTGTTTTATGTTAGTCAGTTAGACTAATGTCCAGTGTCTGATTGTTGACTATGTCTTAGTGTGTGTTTCATGTCAGTCCTTGTCTTTAAGTACAGTATGAAACTTTTATGCTGCTATCTTGGCCAGGACTCCCTGGAAGATGAGATATAGTATCTCAATGGGACCTTCCTGGTTAAACATGAGACAAATAAAAATAAATAAAAATTAAAAAAATAAAGTAAAGTAAAACTGATACCATAAATGTAAACGTACCTGAAAGCACAGACTTCTATTCAGTATATATTGTACTACAGCATACTGTAAACTGGAGGCAATGAAATGCCAACGTGGTGAACTAAACTAATGAAGCAAAATAATACAATTCCTTTGGTCTTCAATCTTACAGCACCTGCAGCATGGTCTGATCTCCATGTCTCTGTAGTACTGAGACGATGCTAAGGGAAACCGCAAGTCATAATGAAGCACTTTGAATGACTTTCATTTTCCTGTTTGTAGTTGGCACAGGCACAGATGGTATTAACCAGGTCAAAGTCCCCATGCAGTGGCGCAAAAATACCAGTGCCTCACTAGCATTCATCAGAACCACTGGCCTGGCACACACACACACACACGCACACACACACACACACACACACACACACACACACACACACACACACACACACACACA
>JASCQY010140178.1:0-12302 GCA_030264315.1 Sardinella tawilis | reverse complement strand
ACTATTCTATATGTTGTGATGTTCTGTTATATATGGATCCCCCTGGGTCTGGAATAAAGTATTGAATTGAATTGAATATCATGCAACTACAGTACAAAAAAACATAACAGAGAGGAATTATCACAATGTGCAACATATGGTAAAAAATAACCCATTCTATTCTGCTGTAAGCATAGTAACCTCTGTAAAGTGATGTAATAACTGTTTATAGGCACTGTAATAACCTCTGTAACAGGCTTTAATAAGGCGCTGTAATAACCTCTGTAACAGGCTGACCGGCTAAATCAGTCCTCTAAAACGTCAGTCAATGTGCCTCAAACAGTTAAGCACAGTTTGCTGGCATTAAAGCATCATCAACTCAGTTAAGCGTTCGGCCGACAGTGATTTCCACGCAGGAATGATGAGTTCCCAAGTCCATCATCAACAGTTCTGCACTGGAAGGGCCGAGGGGAGCACAGCATCGGCACGCTATCAGACTTCCGCTAATTAGGATCCCACTTGTGACGCAGCCAGCCAGAACAGCCCAACCCCAGAACCGGATTATGGAGGGGAGCGGGGAAAAGGCGAGGGCCGCAGACTGAAATCTCTACTGCATGGGGGCTTATACAAGTAAAAGTAATCCCTTCTGACCTGGTGCACTAACACACACACACACACACACTTGCGTGCACACACACACACACACCCACATATTCAGGGGATAGGATGGAAGACAACGAAGGCTGAGAAAGGCCGTCTCTGGAGCTGGAACTAGGCAAGCATATATAGAGAGACAAGACAGTGCAAAAGAGAATAGGCTACACACACACACGCACACACACCGCCACACACCGACACACAAACACAGGTACACACATGCCTGCATGCGTGGGCAAACTCACATACACACTTACACACACACACACACACACTCTCTACATACAGTATATATACAGTAACATGCAACAGTGGTACCATGTATTCTCCCCTGAGGTGTTAAAGTGCCCGTTAAACAAACATGTTTCTGGAAAAGCTGTGAGGCCACACAAATCAATAGCCGGTCAAGATGCACTGTGACATGTTTTCAAATAGGCTACACATTCCTTTCTGTTGACCTCTGTAGAGGCCCTTAAATCACAGCCTCAGGAAAACACTGACCCTCCCCTATCTAGATTTACAGTCTTTATAAGTTATTTACAGCGTAATGCCGCTGATACCTCTAAAACAGCAATCCTTGCCAGGCGGCCACTTTTCATGTGACAAGGTTAAGCACCTGGAATCAAAAAAAGGAGAGATTTAACACTGGTCTGCCTATAGAGCTCATAAAACTATTATGCGCAGAGACAGGCCACGCTGGAAATTTATAACTTCATACATTATTTCTCAGTCGCGTTTAATTCTGACCTACTTTTGATTACCGGGCTTTTAGAACCAAGGGGGATTCTATAAAACTGCCCACCGTATGGAGAAGGCTCTTATTTAAGCTGCCTGTGCTACTATGGTGGAGAAGAACAACTGACCCATTGAACTCAAAAGAGCAGCTGACCCTGAAACAGCTCCAGCTCTCATCTGGTACCAGGCCCGGGCCAGAACGGGGCCAGGATTTCTGGGTAGTGTCACTGCATCCAAGCCAACAAAAGATATTTCTGTTTCTGTTGGTTCAGTTCAGTTAAATTGGTTGGGTTTTTTTTTTTTAGAATTTCCCTGCATTATTAACTCCTAACTTCCTACATGCTTTAAACAGAAGAACAGACCTAGTAACGACTATGAAAAAAGCTCAAAAGTTTCTTATCGATCAAGAAAAAGATTCCAATTCCTGCTTATCACAGTGTACTGTAGCACACTAAACATTATAAGCAACAAGCCAGGAGAGGCTGTGGCATAAGAGGAGTTTGGCAAAGGGGAGTTGTTAGGCATGATGTGAGGTGGAGTGAATCGAATGGGAATGGGACATGATTCAGCCAGTCAAGACCTGAACTATCCGTTTCAGAAAATAATATTTACGCCTACCTGAGCACTTTCATACCAGTGAATCAGTTCTATACCTCATAATTCAATTAACCATCAGGAAGTAACAAGGCAAATGAATACAACCATAAGCTTGTTGCTGCAGGTCTCCCATTAAAGCCCATTTCTGGTTTGGTCAGATTGAATTCTTCTAAGGGGATAGAAAGGCACTACCATACAGTGAAGCATTATGGGTAACATTTTATAAGGAAATGTCAGAGCCAATCAACTGGCCTGGTGAACAGCCATTTATTGGCGAGAGCTATTTATTGGCTAGTCAGTTTATTATTCACGAGGCTGGGAATGGGGTTAGGTGGATCCTATAGAGAACAGGTATATAAGTCTGTGTAATGACCTGTGCCAGAGCAAGAGCTCACTGAAAGGACATTCAATATTCATGCAGATGGCAGCTGAAAGTCGTCTATGTGTGAAACATCTGATAAAATGAAATGACATTCAAATAAACTCCATTGAAAACCTTCACAGCTCTTGTGAGGGACGAATCTAAAAAAAGAATGTGCCATCTCAGCAGAAAACGCCCTGCGAGCAGACAGACAATACCTATAAGTGAGGAAGTGCGCCGGGGGGCTCGGCCCACATTCAGTGGAAGATCTACACACGCTATGGGTCCATCAGAACCCATCAAATGGCTTCAATGAGATCTGGATCTTCTACACACTGCTGTAATTCACTAATGGCCCAATGCCCTTGGTAGAGTTTCTCCAACTACGACAGCACTCATGTGATATATACTGTAGAGTGGGTGAAGGAATTTATATCTTAGTATACAGTACAACACTATACAAAAGACCTATCATGGTATACAGTACAACACTATACAAACTATAGGGTTCACACTGAATAACTCATAGATAACAGGTGTTCTCACATCCTACTAGGCAGGGAACTGGACATTTTGACAGAGAAAAATACTTAAACTCCTGTTCTTACGGCTTTATTTCATCTGTTGAACGAATACTGCAGCCTCGGTTCTCGTTCTCCCGTTCCCCAGTTACTGGTCCTCGTATCTCTCCAGCTTGTTCATCTTTTCTGTTATTACAGCGTGTTTGAATGCCCCCACCCCCACAGCACAACACCCCGGCCTTGAACCTGACATTCCACCCCTTCCCTCCCTCCCTACAGGCAAGAGGAGTGAATCCCTCCCGAGGTGAGCCTGGAATCTGAGGGAATGTGGAATTACCCGGAATGCTGGAAAGCTCAGCGCCCTCTCAATGGAAGAGCCAAGTCAGCGACTCTCACAAATCCCACGGTCCCTGAGGAACACCGACGGCCTATACCACCACCACCACCATCAACACACACGTGACCAACATGGAGAGTGTGTGTGCGTGTGTGTGCTTATGTGTTAGTGTGCATTTCTCTTCTGTGTGTGAGTGCGCCTGTGCATGCATATGTGTGTGTGTGTGTGTGTGTGTGTGTGTGTATTGTGCATGCATATGTGTGTGTGTATGTGTATGTGTGTGTGTGTGTGTTTGTGTGTGTGTATTGTGCATGCATGTGTGTGTGTGTGTGTATTTGTGTGCGTGTATTGTGCATGCACATGCTTCATGTGTGCTTGCATGTGTAGAGCGACATGACCTGAAAGCAAAGCAAAGAATGCATTTACATGCAAGCCTGCACTCACAGTATCACCTGCTGGCAGTGGTAGAGCTGCCTCATCTCTCGCTAGCAGAGTGCCAGTCGGAGGCTTTTGATCAAAATGGATGGCTTCTCTTCACACTATTGCCTTTATAAAAGCCTCCGACTCAGAAACTACACAAGCACAGGAGGAGAGATCTCAGAAACCTGACAGTCCCTTAAGAACAGCACTGAATTGGGGACTTCTATAGTTCTGACCTGTGGGGTGTGTGTGTGTATGTGTGTGTGTGTGTGTGTGTGTGTGTGTGTGTGTGTGTGTGTGTTCATTAGAGGCACACCAGTGCTTTGACCTGTAAAAAGGATGAATAATGGCTTTTCTCATGGGGTTTAGTTGTGCCATGGCATATACTGCTTCTTCTTTTATCAAAAGAACCAATAAATGACGAGCTCGTTATTCAATTGACATGAAACAGGCTGGACGGTGTCCGCAGGAATAACTGCAATGTACAATAAGTAATTAATTGCCTGAATGGCTAACCAGGAACTGTAATGCCAAACATGCCAGTCTGTTCATTCCAAAGGTGTCCATCTGTCCCATGCATGGCTTACTGGGGGTCATCCCTATGTCCCCAGGGTCCTATGTTCCCCCTCTGGTTAGGGTTGGGCTTAGGCTTAGGCTTAGGCTTAGACTTAGGCTTAGGCTTAGGTTTAGGCTTAGGCTTAGGGTTAGGCCTAGGGTTAGCGTTAGGGTTAGGGAACAAAGGAAAGAGGAGAACAAAGACACACTCCTGCTTACTGCACACCATTTGAAGAGACCAGATACAAAACCCTCTTAGTTCATTTTCAGAAATATCAATTTATGTATCACACTAATGTCCAAGTAATCTCTTATCAAACTGCAATTTAAATGTTATCAAGTTAGAGGGTTTTTGCATCTGAGCTCTTCATTCCTGAAACAACATCAAGATCTACACCACCTCCATTTTTAGTAGCATTTCCGACACCTCATGAGAACTAGACACCTACACGTAAACCTATGACTGCCGCAGTGCAATCGTCTGACACAGACAGTCATAACTAAGCCCCGCTGTGCGCCAAAATGGTCATAATTACGGCCTTGTCTTCTTTTACCTTCTGCTGCACTTTAAATAGAAACAGAGGGCCTGCCTGATGCTGGTAGCTACCTGAGCAGATGGGCAGGTCAAGTCATTACTGCCCACGTAATTAATCAGGCGACTGCTTATTGACAGAGGATGAGACTTTGACGAGAGGTGAGACACGTCATCTCACGACCCAAGAGAAAGGCAGATGAGCTACGTGCTCCAGGATGCTCGGGGCGATCCTCATCTCTCTGCGCTGCCATGAAGCCACTTTGGTTCATTTACACACAGAGGAAGAAGGACCACCTTTTTTAAATCCCAAAGAAACGCACACTGTTGGCGTCAGTTGGCAAGTGACCAAGTTTCGTTAAGATACGTCAAAACCTATGAGCTCACTTCCCGTTTGGTGGCTTAAGTGTCGATTTCAAGTGGCTGTGGCACCCAGACACTTACAGTCCCGAAGAAGATTTTGATTTTGACATTAATGGGGCTTGGTCTGAAGATGCTGTATACCAAATTTAGGCCTGACTGGACATTGGTTGATTGGTGATTGGTCTTGACAGAGATACACTTCTGTCCTGTGTGTCATAAAAATGAATTGAAACCTTTATTATCAGGTAAGAGACCTACAGTATGAGTTCACAGAGATTCAATCCGTAGTTGAATCTGTCATCTGGAGAAGAGTTCAGAAGTCCATTTGCGATGAATTTACAGAAATATACTGTAATATACTGTAAATATACTTTATACAGTATATGTATAACTATGGTTGTGTCCAGATGTCTGTGTATGTATGTGTGTGTATGCTTGTGTGTGTGTGTGCGTGTGTGTGTGTGTGTGTGTGTGTGTGTGTGTGTGTGTATGTGTGTGTGTGTGTGTGTGCTGTATCTACAGTACATGTCTCCATATGTATGTAAATATATGCATTAAGTGCATATGTGAATTCATTGCAACTCAAAGGCAGCAGCTGACTGACCCGACTGCTGGGCTGCTGCAGGTCCTCTGGGCTCCATTCTGCACATGCATGTCTCACTAAAATACCCAAAGGCCTAAAAAAGGAAAACTCAATAGAGCTATTAAAACAGAAGCAATCCACATCCTTCATCCCTTAGCCACACACACACACACACACACACACACACACACTCACCACTACTCCCTACGATCAGTCTTAACTTACTGCATTCTCTCCCTCTGGGAACTTAGATGACTGGACACTGGATTTAAAAATGACGTCCACTAAGACGGACTTAACTCTCGCTTCTTATTCACTGGCTCGGACGCGGCGGGAGATAATGGAAGCCTAAGGGTGCTGAGTCGTTCCCTCGCTCCCTCTCTCCCTCTCTCCCTCCCTCACCCTCGCTCACTAGCTCTCTCTAATGCACACACACACACACACACACACACACACACAGCAGGAGAGAGAGAGAGATACATACACGCAGGGTCTTTGTGTGAAGGCCAGAAGTGCTTTCACAGTCTGAAAGGACCGAGGACCTAAATGAACCCACAGCCCTGCACAGGGGCGACGCTTCCCCTCGCCTCCCCAAGCCCATGCTATTGTTGCATAGGTTACATCACAACCTCTTGTGCAAAGACAAAATACACACACAAATACAGAGAATATAAACACGTACAGAAGAAACATACACAGACAGAACAGGAGCACGTGCAGTAAAAATAGCAGCGCGGCGTTTTTTCTTTGTTGAACCTGAATGCAATGGCAAACACAATGAGAAAAGCCTTGAAGTTCCATCTGCGTAATGCAATTAAGCTTAGACTAATATAGTGAATAGGACTTGATGTTAGCGGGGTGGCTATACACGGTCTTAAGTGGCCAGAGGGAAAATAGGCTATGCTAGCACTGTTGCAGTGTAGGCTAATGCTCTTTATGGGCTTAGCTCCAGTATTGCCAGCCAGACGGCATGTGGGTATTTTGGGGGGAGAAGACAGCACTCAATGCTACTGCGTGGCTCCGACAAACCATAGCAGTGTTAACCTCTCCCACCCGCGAAACACACAGCAACACTATTAGACATGGCAGGCTAGCGAGCCGATCCACAACACTGGATGACAGGCGTCTTAATCAATCTCACAACCCCTCGGCCCCAATTCGGCTGAAGAAAAAGCGCTTGCATAATTAAAATCAGACAGACTGATTTGTGATGCAGCAAACGATCTGAAATTCAACGCCATGTTTCGCTTCCACTTCCTCCTCTCTTACTCTGCCTAGCGCTGACCTGCTGGAAGGCAAACCATGAAAAATCACTACACTGTACTGCTTTAATGAGATGAATTAAACCTTCTTAGTTTCACTGAACCAAATTACCCCCAATTACCCATATATAGTATATTACACTGACACATTGTACAACGGTAAAGGGACGTCTGTCCAACATTTCCTTTTTTCTACTACAATGAATGATATCAAATATCAAAATTCAGATTTTTTTATCTTGCATAACACCGGTCAAACATTCTTGATATTCTTTGCAGTCCATCTGAACGGCACAGAAACCTGTTCTGCCCCATGAAATTTGAAAGCTAACTTTAACTGTCCCTTGTGTACAGCCGTCTGCAGTCATGAAACTAACACAGCCATCAGTCCCACTGCTCACGTAACGGGAACGGACATACAGTATGTTGTCGGACTCCACTGCTATCCTATATCCCAGACATTTCTGAGCGGCATACAGTAGACACCATCCTCAGCATAACTGACCTCAATAAAACGTGTCCGTTTGAACCATGAGCAAAAGCAATGGCACTCTGTGGCCGTTGACAGACTCCACTACACTATATTTACCCTGCGCATCTTCAAAGCCTTTCAAAGCCTTATCACAACCGTGCTACACTATGACAGTGTAGGGCACTACCTTCACCTCAACAGCCAAGGGGTCACTAAGACTCCAGCTAGCAAACCGACTTGGTTCAAGGGAATCAGCTGAGGCGTCAGTGCTGGTAACCTTGGTGACAGTCTCTCTACACATCCTCCACATTTATTCCTCCCCCGCTAGCACACACGCATACTCTCTCGCTCTCTCTCTTTCCCTCTCAAACACAAACACACACTTTGTCTCTCTTTCTCTCTCTTTCTCTCATACAATCACACACAAAACTCTCTCTCTCTCATACATTCACACACTCTCTCCGTCTCTCTCTCTCTCTCTCTCTCTCTCTTGCATTAAAACACCCAACCACACACACACACACACACACAAACACATCCCTCCCCTCCCTGTGGGTTGGCAGTTCTCCAGTGTTGGTTGTCCAGTGTCCTCGGCTGCTGTAGACACGCCATTCATCTCCCCGCGGTGATGGCGCTAGTGATGGCTCAGGCGATGGCGGCGGCCCATCATGCACACATCAGTCGGCGCGTGCCGTCACTCAAGGGGCTTTGTGCAGCTGTCGCCGCAGCCACCCGGCTCCAGCCCCGCCGAGACGAGACAACCCGGCCCTCCCTCTCAGCAGGTCCCCAAGCCTGATACCTTTAGACCTGTCCTGCAGGTTATCGCTCCTTAGGACACGTGTATACACACACACACACACACACACACATACACACACACTCACTCACACACATGCACCATCCACCAGTGTACTCACATACTTTGTCATACAAAGCCTCTCGATCACTACACACACACACACACACACACACACACACACACTCACACACACGCACCATCCACCAGTGTACTTACATACTCTGTCATACAAAGCCTCTTGATCACTGCACACACACACACACACACACACACACACACACACACTGCCGGAGAGAGACAGCAGGCCACTCCCTTGCTCACACTTCTGTCTCTTGAGAGTCACACACACACACACACACACACACACACACACACACACACACACACACACCCTGCTGATGCAGTGCACCCTGCCAGGAAGGAGAGGGGGGTGGGGGGTGGTCTAACACCACCTCTTACATTAGCCCCCAGGCCACATCGCAGTGAAAAGCAGCCCAGTGGGTTGCTGCTGAGACTGGCATGCAAATGATTGGATATGAATCACCCACGGCCAGGAGTGCAGGTGCCGTAATCTGCAGCACAATCTCAGACTCGTTGAGGAATAAATCCCACTCACGCCACGCCACACGGCTCCTGTTAATCAACACAGGCACACCAGCAGCACTGACATTTAAGGACCACAGACACATTAAACTCTAGGGGATAATACCGACAGTATTACTGTAATCACATTAAACAGGAAAATACAAAATATACAATTGAGATGCTCCTCAACATTCATCAATCAAAGTCAAAGTGCAGTGTTGGTGTTCAGAATGTTCTTTTGGACAGAAATATCATAATGACTTCATATGGTTAGAATGCAGATTTTTTTTGGCTTACAGGAGAACTTGCTAGCTATTGTCAACACACAGCCAATAGGTCACCGAGTGCTGTCAGAAGGGAAAAGTACAACAGACCAATTAGCAAACCGACAGCCAACCAATGGGGCCAAATTAAAGGCACACTATGCAAGCCTCCCCCCTACAGACGGCGATTTATTTAAAATATAGCAACAAGATTGTACATTCTCACCAATTCATGTGGATTACTCTTAAGACCAAAGCATACAAAACAACAATGATCATTTTTTGCGGAGTTATGTTGACTAATAAGGTAATAAAAGGCAATGAAGCTGGTAGGAAGGGGTTGACGGCAGTGAAATAGCCTTCTTTCGCCCCTATTTAACCATCAAAGTGACTACGACGCTAATATATAACCTAAAAACGTTGCATAGTGTACCTTTAAGCTTCAGTCTGTGTGGTACATGTACCAAATTTTCTTATTCTTTTTTCTTCCTGACAGCACTCAGGAAAGGTTTTCCTTTAACAGCTAGAGGTCTGCTAAATGTCGCTAATTGCTACAGTAATAGCTGAATCATGTCCTTCTATAACTCCTGTGCATAGGCCTGCAAAGGCATTATCATAGTGATGTGAATGTAACCCAGATCTACCAGAAACACATCCAACATCATTCATATTCATAAAAAAAATTCTACAACTTTCACTCCTGTTTCAAAAATGAAAGTATGAGTCATGTGACATCTGGTCAGAGTACACAACAACATTTGGCTTGGTCATGCAGCAGCGAGTGGTGACGTTTAGTGTCTACACACATCTGTGTGTGTGTGTGTGTCTGTGTGTGTGTGTGTCAGACCAGCACTTTCACTTATTGAAACATTCCATGTGGCGTCTGGCCCGATTTCCGAAATAAGATCGCACAAACAACAGCTGTTGACAGGGACTAGGCAGATGTCACAGCGACTAAATCTACTCTCAGGATGGCGACAGAGGCTTCAAAGGTCTAAGGTGTCAGACCCAGTATAGCCTCCACTATCAACGCCAAACATATGTGTGAAATGCTAACGGACATTTTGATAATATAAGCTGTCCACAGGGCATGAGATCTAATATTTTTAAACCAAGTTTTCATCCGATACTGCTACATGCAGTAGCACAACTGCTTGGTGCACCAATAAGAAAGGATGACATGGATTTTTTAAAGGAGGAATCCGGTGAAAATCAATCCATAGCCTTTGGTAAGAGGAAAATTAGTGCATTTAGCCTACAACAGAAACCAAATAGTGACAGCTAACACTTACTGAATGGGGCACAGAAACTCACTCTGAATTTTATTTTCCTATGCCCTGTTCAGTTTGCTAATCTTGTTCTTTTTTCCTATAGTGCTCGGTGACCTCAAACTAGGGCTATGGATTGAATCACACTGGATTTCTCCTTTCATGTACATAGTTCACGTCAATGAGAAAGGACAAGATAGGATATGCTTCGCCGGATATTCTTCGGGGTTACTGTACCGGCATATTGCTGTTTCCTTTTGCACAATGTGTGAAAGGTCTCTTCACTCTTGTTGAGTAAGGACGGGCCAGCTCTATGGGTGACTAAGCCCCTGCTCTCTGCGCTTCTCTGTAACAGAACACAGCTAATGCCTGAAATTTCATATAATCTTGTACATCATAAAAATGTCAAATAGAAGAGTCCACTGTCGACGGGACCTGCCTATCATTATTTCTCTTTCCACGTCGTGTGAAAAGTCTCCTCAGTCTTGTTGCGTATGGTAGGGGCCGGCTCTCTGGATGACTAAGCTGCTGTTCTACCTGAGCCTTATTCAGGCCAGAGCCCATGAGCGTCCCATATAAGTATTACAGGTTAGGATACGACCCTGCGCAGTGCTACGCCGCGCCATGCTCCCGTCCTGAGCACACCTCTCTGGCTACCTGCTCGAGACTGCCACCTTATGAGCTCCTGGGGCATAATAATCACTTACTCACCACACACAGACACACAAACACACACACACACACACACACACGCACACATACACACACACACACACACACACACACACACAACTGAGTTTGAGGCAAATGCAACACTGATTTGACATGGCACAAGACAAAACATAATTATGCAGTAAAAATATGCAATATTTTGCAACATTTTGGGTACCTCCCTCCATAACTGATCCAAGCGCCCCAGTTACACAACCACTGATATAAACCAACCACACCTCAGTTTACAAACAATCATGTGTCACTGATGACATGTACTGCAATAGACAAATCCAGTACAGTACAACTTCATTTTGTTTCACACAAAGCTAATTAAATTTCCATGGGAACAATAAACTTGTGAATATGCTATGCTTTTCTCAGGAGAATTAATTGCATCCAATTTTATGTCTGAAAAGACAGACAAATATGCTCCAAACATTCCTGACATGGTGATTATAAGTGTCTATTTCATAGTACTCTCTGTGCAGATCCTGTTCAGAGGAAATGCGAGCCTATACAATATCTGATTTGTGATTTCCCATGCATTCAGTGTCTGACTGTCCCTCCTGTGTCACTGCCATGACCAATCCTTTGATACATGTGCCTTTGGCAAGGCCATCATGACCTGCAGGAAGCGGCAAAATCTCTTAGCTCTATCCTTATCCACGCTTCTCATAGCTCGACTGAGGAGTCAGAGTATTAACTGAGCTAAGCCAAAATATCCCAAAGGACGGAGTATTAGAAGCTAGAATATTAGCAAATCCATGTCAGGGAGGGATCGGACTTGCTTGGAGAGGGGGTGTGTGACTGATGGGTGTTTTCCGACATAATTAGCATCTAAAGGCGAGCGGAGCAGAGCGCGGCGAAGCCGGGGCCAGGACCCTGGCTGAGCACACTAGCAGTGCGTAGGGCCACAGTGACAGCTTTGTCACCTCTCACATTTCCTCAGTTTCAGCTGCCCTCCCCAGGGACGCACAGATGAGTGATCCATGTCAACAACACCACTGCAACCATCACGACCTGCCACTCCTTCTGCCGCTCCCACTGCTGTTGCTACCGCTACTGAAACCCCGCTGTGGGGGAAAAAAATTAGGCCAATCTGCTGAGAGATTGGCATCCTTTGGATTTTATTTTAAAAACAACTGTGTATACAGTGCAAAGCTATGATGTAAATTGAATTACAACTTTTATAATCTGGTTCTGCCACTGTTACCAAGACTGTATAAAACACACACACATACACACACACACACACACACACACACACACACACACACACACACACACACACACACACAC
>JASCQY010140136.1:0-5000 GCA_030264315.1 Sardinella tawilis | reverse complement strand
CGTGTGTGGCGAGCATTCTGCTGAAAACCTCAGATAAAGTTACACCTTGTGATGCTGGTGATAATTACGACCACCATTCAGCAACTCCCAATACACATCTTTCAGTGTTTCTTTGGCTCACTTAGACGCTCAGTAGATTTCACTTTACTGGGCGGAGATTTAAGATCAGGTGAGATCACTCCATTCAATCAGAAAAACACTATGCTGTAACTCACATATGATTGGACATACCATGCAACTAAAGCAGTCCTGTCACAGACCTCTTTTTTTAATGTGTGCACTGCTCTGGTTTTAGTTTTAAACTACATTATATTTGCTGAAAATTACATAGAATTTTGTGGACCCAATTGTTTAAGATTGTACGGAAAAAAACTACTCTGTTGTGTCTTAAGTGGACTTGCGGGAGAAAACCAGCTCTTTCTAGCTTCTCTACCCTGTATTTCCAGCACTGTTCTCCCCGCACACACTGTGAACCTTTTAGCACTAGCTCTTGGTCCTGACCCCCTGGTTTAGAGGACATGCCTACAAGCGGGCAGGCAGGCATACGGTAGCACCAACCGGAGCACTCCAAGCCACCACAGAAGTGCTGATGGGGGTAGTCTATAGACAGTCTGCCTCCATCCCTGTGACACATTAAGGTCATAGAGCCTTTCCTTCAGCTCAACGGCCATCTGCTGTGAGCTCTAAATATAGAAACCAGTCGATCGGATGGGCCATGAACCACCATGAAAGATGCATGCTATTAATGTTAAACATGACACGGTACAACTGGGGGGAATCGAATTGCGCAGATGCATGAGCTGGAATGTGTTTAAAACACAAAGGAAGGCAAATCCTTGGCTGTCCCTTATACAGGTGTAGGTGTATTTGTAGATGAAATCCGGTGTGAATCAGTCAACAGCCCTGTTGTTCAAAGTCAGTGAATGTTGTCTGTATAAGAACCAGAAAATTTGATGCAACACATACTGTACATTAAATAACAAACTGAAAACTAATGTTAACTGAATGGGGCATATAGCAAAATGAAACTGAAATGAAGTTACTGTGGCCCATTCATTTAGTGGTCTACTGTATGTTGTATCAATTTTCCCCATTCCTTTTCCTACAGACAGCACATGGTGACCTTAAACAACAAGGCTATGGATTGATTAACACCGGATGTCTCCTTTAATGAAAAAGCCAATCTCAGATGGACCATGAGAGCCTTCATCTTCCCCTTCATCAGTTGTTTAACAGAAACTAAACACTCGAGGAATTGTAACCAATTAACTTCTCAATGGGAAAAAAAGGGAAAAGAATGCTCAAAGAGGATACATCCCGTCTCATTGTATTGGATTATGTTATTTATTCATTTATTTAATATGTATCTTTAATCTTCAGCCTTTGTGCTATCCAAGCCCCTGTGTGTTCTGTTTGAAGCTCAATGAAAACCCGTCACCCTGGCAGTGTGGCATATAAATAATGCACCAGTGGAGCGAGTCGGCATGAGGACGGAGACAGGTGTGTGTTTGTGTGTCTCTGTGTGTGTGTGTGTGTGTGTGTGTGGGGGGGGGTCGGTGGATGGTCGAGTGGCCGTTATGAGGCACATGGACAGCAGAGACCAGCCCAGCCGGCTCGCCCTCAACTACAGCATAACAGGACCGCAGGTGGATGAAACTCTAGACCGCTGTCCTTCAACAGCAAAGGATTATGGGGCCCTAGAGACAAAGAGACGGGGGAAGCGGAGTAGGCCTGTCTGCTGGGGGCTGTTTAAAGTGTACCATCCCGACATAAACTTCAGCTGCATGTGTTTTCCACTTATCTACTGGAGACATGCTTTTGAATAGGATATGTTGGCATTCTGGTCCAGTTTTTCTTTACATTTTGCTGCCAACAGCACTATCTCTCATCCTAGACTCTGAGCTATCTGTGTTGTTTGTCTCTATGTATCACCCCTGTCTCTCTTTCACTTCCTTTCTGGAGTAGTGGCAGTCAGTTCTTTTGCTTGACGTGAAGACACAGCCTTGATGAAACTATAGTTGCATCTTATTACCAAAAAACAAAACAAAAAAGAAACTACCACTAAAACACTACTATGAAAATGAGAATATGACTATTCACCATGGGTGGGAAATGAGAATTCATTTGATGTGAGATTCTGTTCCATCGTGCAGTCCAAGTTGCATCGGGATACATCAGCTGACTGCATGTGGGAGAACACTGAACTTTTGCACTCGTCTTTTCTTGCTATTTTGTCTCGGAGAAAAAAATGGCAGACAGCTGAGATCTTATAACACATCACAAAAATAGATAGCAGGGGTTTATAACAACAAAGCTTAAAAGAACTGAAGTAAACAAATAGTTGTAGGACTCTGTAGGACTGTCCCTTCTGAAAAGTGTCAAGTAAGGGAAGTCACTCTGTTTTTTTTTTTTTTTTTTTCTGTTTACTTCTTCTCACAGCATCCTGCTACATCTGAACAAATGTACCTTCCAAAGGTACGACATGTGAATCCAAGAGTTGGCAGTGTGAGTAGTGTCACCTACCCGAACAGCTGTTCGTATCAGACAACATACCAGTTCCCTGAGGAGCCATCGCCACAGCCGCCCCATACCCCTCAATATGAATGTGTTAGTCAGACTCAAGTGTGACTGTTTCTGCTGTGTTGAAGTTAACTTTATCAGACAGGGCCGTAGTCTCCTGGGTATCCGGCCTCCGTCTGTGTGCCTTACTGCCGTTCAGTACTATTATTAGCCAACCGAGGCGATTTACACATTAATGCGTTCCCATGAAGGTCACTGTCCAACATATGGACACATCAGGCAAGGGAAATATAAGTCATTCTGGAAAGTTAAAACTCCTCACCACAAGGGATACTGGAAGTTCAAGCAAGAGTTTGTTTCAGGACTAGAGGAGATGGGAAAGAGAGAGAGAGAGAGAGAGAGAGAGAGAGAGAGGGGGGGGGAAAGAACAAAGTCATCAGGAATGATTGCCTTGTTGTTTGTTTGCAAATGAGGATATTCACGCCGCATGTTCTCGCTGTGCAGCTTTTTTGGAAGCACTGCAGCAAAAACAATTCAGAGAGTAAATAAGCACACAGACAATGAAATCATCCACTGCTGTACCGACTGCTCTTCCTTGCCACATGGAGCCCCAACTGTGTTGTCACACACTGCCACCTAGTGTTGTGAAGTTTAAATTACAGGGATAGCGGCCAGCCATAAACAGCTTGAAATGTAATTTTCCCAGTCAATATTTTCACAGTGTGTGCTACTTTCTCTATGTGAATGGCAGCAGAGGACTAGTTTGAAGCACTCAGACAAACTTCAGTGGGATTTAATGCCCGTCTAGCTGCTGGGAAACCAGACATGGCTGTGAAGTTAATTGTCCTTCCAGGGCCCATTCAATAGTGATTACATTTGACCAAGAGACTCCAATTCAGTTGAGTGGAGTATAATTGTGGTGATGATTACAGTGGAGGAAAACATCCTAAAGTGCAGTGAAATGACATTTGCATTTGTCCTGACAGAACATAACGAGTACACTGTGTTGCAGAGTGAGATAACCACAGTCTCAAAATCAAGGTCTTGCAGAATAACGAGGCTAGGTTGTGCTTGTTTAAGCATGTTACTTAGGGGACTTAGGGGACCTAGGGAATAATTCAGGTAGACATAATCAGATGTGAAATCTGGCAAATGTCAGATGAACCAAAATTACCATGTAGGAAATTTAGGGAAACGATGTATGTCATTGCTAGCATATCTTGCTTTTTTTTTTAGTTTTCTGTGGTGCCTCAGCTGTTGTTGGAGCAGCCCTAACTCAGGCTTAATGGTGCTCAAGTAGAAGGCCTAAACTGTAAAGCAGGCATACATGTAGGAGGTCCTACCATTGTTCCTTCTCACTTACCCTTCAAGTGATTTTATATGCTATTCATGTCATTTTAGAGGCCAGGTGGGAAATTAAATCAAAACAGAGAGAGATGATTATACTATATAAGTAAATAAATAAATATAAAAGGTAAGCTGTTTATGCCATACTGAATCCCGGTCATGAATAGTCTGTCACTGCTAATCAGCCTCTTATATCCCACATAGGACCTTGCCTGCAGCTTTCTTCACCTTTGGATTGTGTTGTATGTTGCAAATTGTTAATTCAGTGTGCAATGCTCTCAGCAACTCAAGAGACCTTCTGTGGGCTCAGTAGTCTCTAACTTTTTCATGAGCGTGTTACCGAGTAGGTTATCATCACACAGTCTCACACACATCACACACTCTAATTACACACACACACACACATTTGCAATTTTTATGTAAACTAACAAATTATGCACCAATGAAGCTAAATGCTTAGTGGGTACGAAATGAAGGTCAGATGTGAATTAAATAGTTAAAGAACATTAGCATATTCAAAAACATTGCATTTGCTAAGTTACTCCAATGTTTACCAAACATCAGATCAATAAAAAGTCTGATAGCCTACCTAATGGATTTTTTCTGAACGAATCGAGCCTGTTTCACAGACTGTAACAGGCACATTTAATAGCAAACCATAAAATTAAAGTAATAGACATTATGACCTAGACTGAAAAAATGAAACAGCCATTCACAGAAGAGTCTAGCCTGAATTTCACACTTCCAATGGTGTCTGCATTCCACCAAGATTTTGATGCAAAGACTCTCTTGCGGTAAATTTGGCAATGCCCTCACTTTAAGACAAACTCATAAACAGCACATATCAGAAAGGGACAGTGGTTTAAAACATCATATGGGTGACTCATTTGCAATGTTTTGGCATGTTTAGCTGTATCAAAAGAAGCTCTCTGTATCCTTTATGATCCAGGACATAGTTGTCATTGTAACATAGTCATCACAGTATGCAATACCCTTTAGGGGAGCGCGGGGTCGATTGAAACACTTTTCAGTTAGACGTCTTTTTCAAAAGAAGTCAAACGGATACAAATGATTTTGTCATATGATTAACATCCCACACATGTCTTCTCTTAGTTACCAGTGTAATTTAATAC
>JASCQY010140027.1:0-12315 GCA_030264315.1 Sardinella tawilis | reverse complement strand
GGCTGGTAGGTGACTTCTAGTAACTGACCTGACTAGCCATCTGAATGTAGTTCTGCCAAGCCATTGAGCTCCACACACCACCGATAGAAAACGATTTCAAGGTCGCAAAAAATGGTGGAGTCAAACAGGATCGCCCAGCGGGATTTGAATAAATATGACATTGCAGAGAAGCAAGGCTCTCATCAGCGTCACCGTTTGGTGTCAATGTGAGTGGTTAATGCACGCCAATAAAGATGACAGACAAGTGGTTTAAAAGATTTTTGATGAGGCCCCGCTTTCTGAAATACATCTTCAATGGACCAATCCCAGATGAATTTGTGGAGTTAGATGGAGCGAAATTCAGATCGCGAGAGTCAGGTTAGACTTCTTGCTGATCAGCTGAGAAGCCTGACAAGCAACTGTGAAATCAGTGAATGGGCCTTGGGTTGAGGTCTTCAGTAGCCTCAAAATTTTGCGTTTAAGTCAGTATGGCCAAGGAGCCTATTTACTGCATTTCCTGTCCCAGAATTTCAGGCACCAATGAGAAGTGAGGCTCATACAAGCTCAAGCTTATATGAGCTTTTGTCGCAAAAGCCAGGCTAGGTCGTCAGTTCAGTAAGACCCCAAAAACTCCATCACTCAAGGGCAGGAATGTAAAGTAGTACTTTTTGGCAAGGTTTAGGCTACAACCTATTTTTATTTATTTATTTACTTTGTTTTAGGCTGAAAAAAACACCACCACAAAAAAAACTTCCCTGTTACTTACAAACGATAGAAAGTAAGCAATTGCTGAATTATTGCTATTCAGAGGTTGTACGTTTATCTCAGTATATTCAACTATGCTTCCAATAGGCATATAAAAGGGGTGAGAGAAACAAAAAGCTCCCACCAATGCAGTGTTTCGTATTGTATTACAACTCCAGGGTGGCATACTATTCCAAACTTGCTAGGCTTTTTGGCTCTCAGGTGGCACTGACCTAACTCATTCTTGCAGAAGTATGCATGTTGAAAACTGTCCGCTTGACAAAGACTTGTCAAATAATCCCTTCTTTTCTGTCAGGGAGAGTGCTTCAGGTGATGCTTTGAAGACTCATCGTGAGTGATGACCAGTGGAACTTCTTAAACAAACCCCAGCATTGGGATCCGGTAGCTGCTTGTCTTTGAAGAATCTATGCCAGTTACCTACGAGGCAACTTGAACAGCATATACTGGATACTAACAAACAAGAGCAAAGATGTATCTTAGTTCAGAAAGAGCTTCATCAAGTACATTGGACTCTATACTGCATAACACAACGTACCATCGCCTTTGTAAAGAGGAATGTGTAGGTTGTAGGTTGCAGAGGATAACTGGTTCTCCTGCAGGGAATTCAGTGGACATTCACATGCCTGATTTTTCTGACCGCCAGAGGGCCATTAAGTGGGTGCAGTGAACAGACAGAAAAAAAAAGATTCATAAGAGAATATGAAACAGAAAATATATCTTCTAATTCAGGGGTAGATTTTGATGGGAATTTAATTAAAATAAAGATGGACATTATCATGGTACATGGACCATTAATAGGGTAACAAAACACTGCCTAATTGTAATCACAGACTGTCCAGCTCAATGCTCATCCCTTCTACAACTGTCGCCATTTGATTTGGTTGGATAAGGAAGGCAAGCCATGATCATTTAGATCACATATAATGGTATGGTTGGCCTGGTGCTGTTTGCTTGAAAGAGAATAAAATAATTTTGGTTCAGTCTGTCTTGATGATCCATAAATTCTCATACACAAGCCATGCCTCATACACAGAAGTACAATTGAGGGGTTGGTTAGCTTATGTCAGATTAATTTGGCTGTGAAACATTAGCCTCTTAATGAAAGCTAGAGAGGACACATATGACTGCTCCCTCTGGCTTTTTCTATACT
This sequence comes from Sardinella tawilis, assembly GCA_030264315.1. Classification (NCBI taxonomy): domain Eukaryota; kingdom Metazoa; phylum Chordata; class Actinopteri; order Clupeiformes; family Clupeidae; genus Sardinella; species Sardinella tawilis. The sequence goes on along the minus strand of JASCQY010140027.1, from coordinate 10,421 downwards.
GATAGGGCTCATATTGTGAACAATGTCTAAATTGCAACATTTTCCTACTGTACTAAGCCCCAAAACCCAGACCCCTCTAAAAGGAAACATCCAGAGTCAATCACCCAAAAAAAGCAGTACAAAGAAACAATCATTAAGATCAAGGTCTATATTTTTGATTGCAAAACAACAGATGTTTGTGTGTCAGTTTCATCATTAAATCACAAAGCCCATTAGAATCCTGGTTATGCTTACAAAGTGATTTTGTTCAAGGAGCTGAAATGCAAACTAGTGCAAAACAGACAAAAGGGCAAAGACACACTGCGGGAAACAGTTAAAGGACAGGTGCCGTTTTCGCGATTTGAGACTTATTTCAGGGACAAAGTAACGTTACTTACTCGGGCGTTTCACTTTCCACTGAAGTCACGTCTTTGCAGAGTTATTGGAATCATAGCCTATCCATGTAATGGAGTCATCGGGGCACCGAAATAAAGCCTGTAAATGCGTTCATTTCTCAAATGTTTGTTATAATACGGTAGTGTTATTCCCATTTCAGTCAGGAGTACTTTGCTATTACCTGTCTATTAGCAGCTATTAGCTAAACAAGCCAGTTGAGTGTAGTACGTTTCAGTGACTGGCGGAGCTACGTGATGACATCATCACTTGTTGTTTTGGGCAATCTCATGAATATACAGACCCCGGATGGTGATAACAAAAGTACTTCTGACTGAAATGGGAATAGCACTACCGTATCATAACAAACATCTGAGAAATGAACGCATTTACTGGCTTTATTTCGGTGCCAACACCATTACATGGATAGGCTACAATTCCAATAACTCTGCAAAGACGTGACCTCTGTGGAAAGTGAAACAGCTGACTAAGTAACATTATTTTGTCCCTGAAATAAGTCTCAAATCGTGAAAACGGCACCTGTCCTTTAATGAGACTCTCACTGAGATATTCAGGCTTTACTTCAATGCACTGATGCAACAGTTCGCCTACATAGCCATAGTGAGAAAAGCCTTGAGGGTAGCTTAAGCTCTTCAGTACAGCTGACATGCTTATGGTCTAGTTGAACAGCAGTCTTTTCAGCCCAGTCTGTGTCAGTGGGCTTTCGAGTGGATATGTGGGGGGGGCAGCAGCATTACATGCACATCCATCACATTGGTGCCAGTCAGCCCAGGCATGAGTATCCGCTTGCCCTGCAGCAAGCGTGAGAAGAAGGTAAAGGAGTCGTTGTTGACCAGGAAGCTGTCGGTGTCCAGGCCCTGTCCTTGCGCCTCCTCTGCCAGTCCACCGTCTGTGACGGCGCCTGCTGCTTCGGTGGGTCCATCCTGCCCGTCGGTGCCCCCGCTGAGAAACACCGGCCCCTCGCCTCCGACGGCGCCCAGTCCTCCCTCTCCCAGCTCCAGAGCCACACGCAGAGCGAGCTCCTGGTTACGGCCGCCACGACCCTTCCCTGTCAGCTGTACAGTGGGTTCTCCTCCCGCCAGCAGGCAGGTTGCACCCCAGGTCTCCTCCCGGGCGTCCTCCAGCACCTTGAGTGTGCGCATGAGGTCCCAGCTCTCGATGCCCACCTCAGGGCCCAACTGGAGCACCTTGTCAGCCAGCATGGTCAATGGGACAGGCTTACCGGGAGTGGACGGGGCACAAGCAAAGCGCGCCAGCAGGCCGTAGAGGCGAGCCACGGACCGCACATCCCCACACACGCCAGGCGAGAGCACCAGAGGCCGGAAGCCCAGCTCCCGCGCACGGCGGCCAGCGCACTCCAGCGCGATGCTGTTGGAGCCGATGACGGCGTTCAGCACCCGCGACTCCTCGGCGGAGCTCGGGCCGCTAAGCCCCGCTGTCTGACAGCCAGCTAGCTTCAGGACCTCCGTCACAGAAGCAGGGAGAGAGGAGGAGAGGTGGTAGCGCTCTAGGATAGCCCACACCTGCTCAAGCCAGATCTCACACTGGACCGTGGGGCCACTAGCAATTAGGTCCAGAGGGTCACCGATTACGTCAGACAAGACCAAGGCCACCACCTGATGAGAGAGATGATCGTGTAAGATGGGGTGGAATAGCTAAAGGTCTGTGAGATTTTGTTGGTAAAAATCATCCTGTGTATTCAGTGTATCCTGTGTAACAATCCTCCAACTTGGATAGAACCTAGTCCTGAACTAAAAGGTTGTTTTTCACAATAGAGACTTCTTGAAGTTCTCTGTTAGTCCAGGACTAGGTCTTATCTATGAACCAGACACCAGCACAAAAGGTGTATTGAATGTTTGGTGGAAAAATAAAAATGCTCATGCTTCAATCCATGAAAAAATGCTAGCACATGCCATTTTACAAACACTAAAAACTCTAGGTAGTTGACCCTTGTAGGAGGGGTGTATCATGCTTTAGTGTTTGCCATATCTGTGATGTTGCAACACTGAAGAACAGTGTTTGAATAGGTTATAATGGTACGCTCTTACCTGTGCAGGCCGAGCGCAGGCAGCAAGGCCACCCCCCTTGAGCAGGGACAGGGAGCGCCTCACTGTGTTCAACTCCTGGATGGTAGCTCCTGCTGCAGCCAGCTGCCGGGTCACATCCTGTTTCTCCTGCAGAGAGATGGGGGGCACTGGGGCTGGCAGGAGAGCTGATCCGCCACCTGTGCACACATACACACACACACACACACACACACACATACACACACACACGCACAGAAAAAGATACGGATTCTCTCTTTAATCACTCCTCCAAAATTCTGTGTTTTCCCCTGCATCTCAACACAAAATGTACAGCTCAAACAAACACAGTAGGCATACCTGATATGAGCACCAACAGAAGGTCGCTGTCTGTCAGACTGCTGGCCAGTTGCCTGATGCTCTCTGCGGCCCGTTGGGCGTCTGCATCTGGAAGGTTGTGCTTGGCCCCCTCCATCACAGTGATTCGGCTGCCACTGGGAAGAAGCATCTGTCTGTAGAGGAGACAATGCTGTTGAGGTCAGCTGGAGAGTCACTCTGGGGTCAAACGTCAGTTAATGCAGATATTTTATATATGCAGATATTACAAAAGCACTTTAAAGGAGAATTTCAGTGTGAATCAATCCATAGCTCTGTTATTAGAGGTCAGTGACTGCTGTCTGTAGCAAAAATAATGAAAACACCATAGGCCGAGTTATAAACCAATAACTATTGCTAACTGAATGGGGCAGAGCCAAATGAAACTGAAAGTAAGTCACAATGCCCCATTTACATAGTGTTAGTTGCCTGGTCGATTATTTGGCCAATGTTGCATCAAATTTTTGTGTTCTTTTTCCTATAAACAGCATGCAGTGATCTTGAACAATATGGATAGATTCACACCGAACTTCTCCTTTAACATGAGAAACAACTTTACAACTAATGCAAAACAAGAACATCAAAACCATTCAGTTTCACACACGTAACAAGTTTCCACACATCTCACTGGTCATCCAGTAAGTAGACTTACTCTTTGCCATGCTGTTTTAGGGTCTCCTGGATGCCGTTTGGCACACTAATCACCCCTTTCACCAAGTGATCACCCACAATCCTTTCTGCCTCTGCCGCCATGCCAAGCACGGCCTTGCCAAAACCCACAAGGTGGATGTTGTGGTTGAGCTTGAAGCTACGTCCAGCCACTTGAAGTTGATCACCATGTCGTTCCAGGCATCGCCTCACCACCCGGTCCGGCTGGACGCTGTCCACGGCAGCAGCGAAGACCTCCCGTGCCCGCTGATCCAGCGACATACTCCTGACAGCCAGCCGCAGAGGCTGCTGCACGTTCACACACCGAAACAAAGACAATACCCGAGCCATAGGCCAGTGTGGAGGCACTTAGAGGTGAAGGAGCTTTGCTGGTTGTCGTCCCAATGGAGGATTAGAACACACAGAAACAAATAAGCATACATACATAAGCATACATACATGAGTAATGAAACATTTAGTTGTACCACTAAAGAATTTGTCGGCCTAATCGCCAGAAGTTCAAGATGTCTTCATGGTGTTCAATAGGCCATCAAATAAAGCTTGAAGTTATCAACAATCTATCAGGTGCTGTAGCCTACATGACAGTAAAATACAAAAGCTTGGAATTGGCAACAATCCAAACTCAACAGAGACCTTTGATTGACAGACAGTCTCCTGTTAAAAGAGGTAAGCTTTAAATCTATGTAATACACCTAAGATATCATTACATCAGCTTACCTATGCACCTAGTCTTAAATGAAGCCTTTCTCTTTGGATTGCTCTACTTCAAAGGGAGCTGGTTAAAGCTGGCCCTGGCAGAGCAAATGCCGATTTGTGTGTGTGTGTGTTCACTGAGTAATAATTGACAACTTGGAGCCACAGGGCACATTAAACAGACAGGACAGTGGACACTGTACTATGGTCAGGATAGGCCAGGAATAAGGTGCATGGACCAGACAGAGGTTAAAGACAACTGTTCATTTGATTTGACTGTGCGGGTACCAAAAGTACAAGACTATGGCACTGATGACTCACTCACTAGGTGCCATATGAACAGGCCAGGCCAATATGCATACACTTCCAGGATTTTGTCATTTAACTCACCTCCATCGCGAAATGTTTGCTTATGTAGCCATGTCGAGGTTGTCTGATTAGTAACTAGGTGGTAAAAGTAAAAACAGGCTGCTTGACGTTCGTTAAAGCTGGTGGGAAAACAATTTCAAAGTCCCAGGTACAGTAAGCTACTCAGTCTTGTCTTTATTACACTTCCTTCTTCGGTGCTTATTTTCTACCCGAGGCTGGTATAAACAATTATACAACACCAGTGCCCCCTTGTGGACAGGAAGATAGCATTTCTCAAATCTTGCAGCTGATTTGCTAGAAAACTGCATTGCTTTGTTCATCTGGCAATGACACATATTCTATTGATATCATTATATTTTACCTTAACGATTTTGGTATTTTACTTGTCTTTGCCTGTATCGACTGATGTGGTTTACAGTAATGACAATAGTGATGTGGTCTGAAATACCACATCTTCTCTCTAGCCTACATCACAGCTATATTTGCAGGGACTGACTGTCAGCCTCTCCATGAACACCATTTCCACATTTATAACAGATACGTAAGCACGTAAATTGTGTCAAGATCTCATTTGGATCAATTCTTCATAGCTGTTCTGTTGATTGCCATGGGATAGATAACCCAAGATGGAACAAAGGGCTTGTATCTGAACTACAGTAGGCTGCAGAAATCCTTGCAGCATGGAGCAAGGCAGACTGATGGATAGATGGAGTGGCTGATATTGGATTCGGAGGGTAGACTATCTACTCCTCTCTGGCATGTGATAAATACTACACATAGTTATCATTTGGCAAAACACTCCCCACTGTCACACTGTTAAACAGGACAGTGGTATAAATGCTTTGCTGGGGAAGCGTTGTGTGTGATGTGGCAAGATCAGTTGCAGTGTACACCAGTATACACTGGCCATAAGGTTCACAAAGGAGGTTTTAAGACTGTGGAATTCTGGACTCTGTGATCTGAATTGGCACATTTCCCTTCCAATTAAAAGAGCAACATCATCATTGTACGTTTGAGGCCATTACCAGTGGATTATTGAAAATATAAGCATGGCTACCAAGGATCCACAGGGAGGCTTCAGCTGGGTAAGTATCTCTTCACTAGGGACTGACTGAAGATAAAATAGTCAGTCTGTCAGTCCGTCAGTTTGTTTACAAACTTAATTCTTCCCTCCAAAACAAAGGAGGGGACATTTCCTGCATTCAGACTTTAGAAGTGCTCTTTCCACTATAAATCATTGATGGTAACTGCTGCTATCCTTCAGGGTAAAATCGTAACTGTTGGAAACATGTACCTGTTCACAGTGGATGTTAGTGAGTTCTCACCAATGGATATCATAGTGACCTCCTCAAATAATTTAATTGAAGTCCAAGCTGAAAAGGTACGTGAGAATGTAAGATGTATGTCATACATCTGTTAATGAAATGTGTCATTATATTTAGAAATACCTTTGCCTTTTTTAACTTCTACTAGCTTTCTCAACACCATGTTGTTTGTCAGGTAGGGGAAGATGGTACCGTCCTAAACAATTTCACCCACAAATGCCAGCTGCCTTCAGATGTGGATCCCTTGTCTGTAACCTCAACGTTGGCAGATGGTGGTGCCCTAACAGTGAAAGCTCGCAGGCACCCGACTGACAACTAATCTACTTCTGGTGTCAACATCCAAGCCCTGTGATCCACTTCCAATGGTCCTACTCACACGCCACTCTCCTTGATTGATATGCAAATCCTCCTGTGTTTTAGCTGAAATTTAAATGTAAAATAGAAGATATTTGAAACCCAATTTCAAATATCAAGTCTTAACTTAAATTTGAACTGAATTTAATTTGATATGGACTTTACAAATGTATTTGTAGATCTACTAGTATGAAAGATTCTCTGGTGTACACCACACAAACAGATTTTTTTTCTTATGTAGGCTACACCTGAAAACTGCACTTGTTAAAATATTAATGACATGGCCTTATAAACTTACATTTATTAATAAACGTCATGCATTTCTATTCTGATGAGAGTTATCTGATGTATGACATTTCACACTGAGTTCTGACTTTCTCCACAGTACAGTAGTTTCAGTGGTACTATGCAACCGTGAATATGTGTGTATAATTAATCTACCAACACTAATCAAGATGCCGAACATGCTGGATCGCACATTCCAACCACTGTGTTGTGATTCACTGGACATAATTAGTTAAAGCTATACTTAAACTCTCATCCAATTTCAAAAGAAAAAAAAAATGCTCATCAACTACCAAAAGTACCATATTTAATAATTTCAAGAAAGGTTTTTCATTCACATGGTCTGACAAACATAAATATTTACTATATACAAGAAAACAACACCCCACCAGGAATCATTACTCACTACAGTTTTCCGCTGTAGCTAAAGTGTGCCCAAGGGGATGAAACAGTGTCTGGACCTGGGGCCTCATTTCTGAAAATGGGCTTCGCAAGTTTCAAAGTTAGGAAAAATCCTATTTTCCTGTTTCAGAAGCAGATCATACAATCATGGTTGTGTTCTAATCTCAGACCTCCAGACGATTCTGTAATAAGGCCCCTGGACTAGTATTCCTTGCCTTCATTCCCAGCCTTAAGCCTGAGAGGACAGAGGGAGGGAGCTTGCAGCAATGCAGTCCTGGTGCCAGAGATGCTCGGCCAGAGCGTTGAGGAGGGGAGCCACCTCCGCCAGCCCACCGTTAACGTCTCCCCCGACACGGAAGACTTGCAAGCCCCACGTCTTCTGGAAGCTGGTTATCTCCCTCTCCGTCACATCCGTGTGCATGAACAAATCAAATCTGCTGTGTTAAGGAACATTTCCTTTGATCTTTTGCATTAGGTAGCTTAGGTAAGCCCTGACCGCACCTCAATTAAGGAGAGTCACATTAGTACTTATGCTATACAATTATGTCTTCAAAAAAGGCTTTCACCTGGTCTGCAGTATTACAATAGCACAAACTAAATTCCAAAAATATTGACTAATATATTGAATAAGGATGGCTTAATGGCCTAAATGACAAAAAAAAACATGGTCTCTCTAGAATCAGGTGACCTATGAGATGAAATTCGGGGACACTCCCCTGAATATTCCTTGGAAACCAGGGACATTTCTATTTCTACAGTCAATATCATTAAAGTAAGTAAAGTTTTAACTTCAAAAACCGGGGACAAAGAGGGTTTTCTTGTATTTTACTGGGGACACACTGCCAAAATTGGGGACAGTCCCCAGAAATCTGGGTTGTCTGGTCACCCTGCTTTGTACACATTTATTAGGTACAGTACATAGCCTACTTTCACATTGCTGTCGGGACTTGGAAACATTTTTCTTGCCTTACCTGTCATGGTATAACAAAACATCAATTTGACCTTCTAAATGAGGTAACCTAGATACCTATAGGCTATATCAACGCAATTGGTATAGGCTAATACTTTTGAAAGGATACTTTGTGCCCACGACCAATTTAACAACTTTATCGGAAGGATCAGATACTCTGGATATCTGGTTTGGTAGATCTTCAAAGGAGGCATGGTCCGTGAAGGAGAATAAAAACAATATTGCATCTGCTTGCTCCTTACATGACTAAGGGAGAAATATTTAGTTAGAAGAAATCAGAGAAATAAAAGCAAGACATCAACATGAAAACAAATTTGGAGACGGTGTTGGGCTAGTAAATCAGCTGCAAACCATATGTATAAGACAAAGAAGTTGAGTACTGCTGTATGAAATATATGTAGGCCTACCGGTAACAAGTGGTCAAATCTGCGAAGTGAATTCTCCCCACAATCCCAAAAGATGAACTTGAAAAATAGAACTCTGCCATTCTCCTTCAATTTCACAGGCCAGAACACCACTGTTGTTTCAATACCTATGATGATTGGTGGATAAAGAATTTGGAGACTTGGTGAACTTTCAGGCTACATGGAGTGATGATATCTTTCCATACAGAAAACTGTCACCATTGGACAGGGTATCCACCACTATGCTTACCGGTTTTGGAAGGTCAATGGGGAGGAGGGGGGGTTACCTTGTCCAAGTTAAAAACGTTGACACCTAACCTACCCGTAGTTTCGTAGTGGACATTGGGAATGTCTGATCCTGCTAGACGAGCAGCGAGAGCAGTCTTTCCAACACCGCTTTTCCCTGCAAGAAATACTTTGTAGCGCACAATGTCGACTTGTATTTGCGGAGGCATCGCAGGAGCTTCTAGGAGACCTTAATACAAAGAGATATTCAATGGGTCAACTGTGTCCATTTTTACAGTAACGTTAGCCTACCATGTTGGCCAGCCTCCCCAACTTAGCTAACTTAATTTGGAAAGTTAGTTGAATCATTCTTACCAAATGTTTTGCGCCTTTTCCTCTGAAATATTTTGCCGAAATACTCTTTGCTGTCGGGACATCGATGCCAGTCTGCAATAATTAACGGTGGAATGACCGAGGATGATGCGCCCAAAATGTGTTCTTGTTCCATCTTTGCAGTTGGACACACTTCGACCTTATATACAGTGCGGCAAATGTGTGATAGATGGTTAGATTTTTTAATATAACGGCTTAAATAACATGTATGTTAAGAGTTTACAGTTCCAAACGTGAAAAAATGCATCCATGGAAACGTACTTGTTGATGAAAGTTGTCGCCGGTAGGATCTGGAAGGAGCACAATCAGGTCAACTTCCGGTGGAGTTGTACCGAAATAAAAGCCCCGTCTGTGAGGCCAGCAGTAGCTGAAACAAAAAACGTGTTAGACTAATTGTGCAATTTGATCATTTTAAAAGACATATGTCGATAATAACGGCAAAAAGTAGATTCCTCTCAGTCAGTGTAAAAAGCATGTTTTTTTTTTTGTTTTTTTTTTGTTTATTTGTGTTTTTTTTTAATATAGGCTAGGCAAGGATATGTTTAAGGACTACAAATAGGCCTACCTGAAAATTCCACTTGAGTAGGCTAAACCTAGGCTATACAACCGAAAATTTACTTGGAAGTTCAAGTCACCCACTAATATAGTCTCAAGTAAAAATAATAAAAAAAAATTACAACTCAATTAGGCCTAGCCTAAAGTCTATATAGCCTACTCCCAGTACATAGCCTAACCTAGTTAAGTATCTTTGCTTATAGGTGCCATCCACATCCAGAACACCTGAATAGCACAATATTCAGATGCATAGGCATTGGATCTAAATTAGTGTTTTATGGTGTGAGAACTCAACAAAACATTACATGAATAGGCTATAGCCTACATGAAAATAATAGCTTGTGATGGGCATTTTTCTGTCCAAAAGCAATCAGGTCAGGAGTTGCCCCATCAGTAACTGTTACATGGATAAAAGGTTGTTCTTCTCAGACAAGCCTGACTCATACCCTGACTTTAACAACCTTGCTCTGCTGAGGAGGCATGCTCCACTGAGGAATGCTATCAGGGGACATTTGCACGTAGCAGGATATCTACTTGAAAGACATAGGCTATGCAGTTGCACCTGTCATTTATGTAGCCCTAAATAGGGCTTCAGTCACTATTTTTGAAAACTCTGAAGATTTTTGAAAATTCCACTGCGTGTAAACGGGTTTAAGTTTTAGCATCGTCAAGTCTCTCCCCAGTTTTTAGATCTCTGGTTGGCTTTCTGTTTGACATGTTTTTGACAGCCTCCCATAGCTTTTTTTGACCATTATGTGAACACAGTTATTTTATTATTGTGGGGATGGACTATAGGCCTACCAGTCTTCAAAAATACCCAGCCATGCAGTACGTGTTACGAAGGCAATCATTTTAAGCTTCAAAACCTCCAGCAAGCCATCGTTTCTCAGTAGGCTACCTAATGTCCATAGCCTGGCGACGGCGCCATCCTATGTTCTCCACCAAAAGCTTTAGGCTCCGTACATAGTCTGGCTAAACAAGCCCA
>JASCQY010139935.1:0-12330 GCA_030264315.1 Sardinella tawilis | reverse complement strand
GGGGCAGCCCTCAACGGCGCCCCAAGGGAGCAGTGCGGCAGGACGGTACCATGCTCAGGGTACCTCAGTCATGGAGGTGGATGGGGGAGAGCACTGGTTAGTTACTCCCCCCACCAACCTGGCGGGTCGGGAGTTGAACCGGCAACCTTGGGGTTACAAGCCCGACGCTCTAACCACTTACCCATGACTGCCATTTCTCATGGTCATTGTAGCTTATCTCTGTATGAAAATGTATTTAGTTTAGCCTAAGCCTAACCAGAGAGGGGAACATAGGGCTGACCCCGTTCAACATGGCGGCTGTGCAGTAGAAGCTCTCTTTTCCATAGGGCTACATGCGTTACCTGTCATCTTCTTTACGGATGATGTAAGGACAGCAGAAGCAAGATGATTTTTAAAGGTCAGCTGGTCATCAATCATGACGCTTGAGAATGAGCAAGAGATAAGGAGTCCGTTTAGATGCAGATAAAAGGCTATGGTGATCAATGACTAAGGTTACATTCAGGAGATATTGTACTTGTAAATTAAATATTGACGATATTTGTTTAGCTCGCAAGTCATGCAAACTCCTCATTCCTTTTGGACGTACAGTATTCCAGTTTCTAAAACCCAAATAAACCCCCTGGTTTAGGTAGCCTGAGAATACCCATGGCACAGCAGCCTGGAGACCATGGCCGAAATTTTCGCATGGATTTGGGAACCAATCACAGAACGAGGAAAGATGGCAAGACGATGTGCAAACTTTTGGATACACGGAACCTGAAGTACCCGAGAAAATGTATAGGTGGTCCCCAGACTAAATCACTTGAGATTTAGACTGGTGTTAGCCAGGCTATGGTTTATGCCTAAATTAAACACAATTCAGGGTCATGTATACACCTTAACCAGAAAATGCTCCTTATTGGAGTGTTTTTTGCATGTGCACATGTCCAATTAGCCATTTGTAGGCTACACTGGTGGCCCTACATCAGCAATTGACATGTAGATGAGAATATTCCCATAACACAATTAAATACTCTTCCATACATGTAAATGAATTCTTCTTGTTTTAACCAGAATTATACCTCAGAATGAATTCACTGTGCGTATTTCCATTGTCATTGAGTCGTCAGCACAGCCGTGATACGTGAAGCTATGTGAGCGGATGATCTGGCCCAACAAAGTGGTACATATGGAAATAATCGAAGTGAAATTGTTTGTAGACTTGCTGGTGCAGTAGAATTGCCAGATATTTTTGCAGTGAATAGTCAATGGTCACCATATTTAGCCCAAAGGAGAAGGTCCTCAAAAGTATGGGTCAGATAGAAACAGACCAGTGCAGTGAAGGACCATTCTCAAGCTGTTACTGTCTACGTCTCGTAATTAAGGCCAGTGCAGTTCTTGTCCTGCTTCAAAGGATGTTCAGTTTTTGTTGTTTAAGGTCTTCCTTTTAGTTTTATGCATGATTACAAACAAAGCATAATCCCTGCAGTATTACATGAAACTGCATAGCTGTTGGTGTGACAAAGAATGGGTAAGTTACTCAACATACTCAAATACAACATACAGTGTACAGCAACATCCTCAAAAACAATCTATGGCTAGCCAAACAAAAGAAATCCTGGTGCACACATCAAAAAAAGAGCACCCTTGAATCCTGGAGAAAGGCTTGTTTTTATTGTGTTTTTATTTTTATGAAAGTGAAAAGTGAAAGCCCACCTGGGAAACACCGAACGCCCAGTTGTCATTGTGACACTGCACACACAGCACACAACAAAATTACCTTTATGCCTCACCCGTGCAAGGGGGCAGCCCCTACTGGCTGGGAGCAGTGCGGCAGGACGGTACCATGCTCAGGGTACCTCAGTCATGGAGGAGGATGGGGGAGAGCAATGGTTATTTACTCCCCCCACCAACCTGGCGGGTCGGGAGTCGAACCTGTTGCCCTGCAGCCTGTTGCCCTGAAATACACTATTATTCAGTCAGCAGTCAGGAGAATTAATAGCCTACAGATTATAGCCTACTACACAATGCTCCAGATTCATCAGATAACCTGCATTTTATTAGCTGTACACAATACTCCAGATTGATTGGAGTGCGTTTCCCAAAAGCATCTTAACCCTAAGTGGTACTAAGTGGTTTGCATGTGATCCAGAGTAATTAAAATGATCTTAAGGAGGCTGTCACTGAGTCCACCAACAACACATTCCATGAAATTACAACAAAAATATGTATTTACAGTATCTAATGTTGGCTGCTACAAAGCCCAGGAAGGATCACGTTGGTGAATATTTTTCAACCGCACTTTTGCGTTCCCTCAAAATACTTTTTATGCTCCCCTGTTTGCTGTGTGAGTGCACTAGATCTCCCTTGCTGTGTGATCTGGTAGGATGACACTTACATGTGTTAACAAGCCTGTGTTGAGCATAGCCTGTGTTTACCCAGCCTCAGCTCTCACTGTATGGAGGCTATGAGACCAGGAACACATTAGGATTTGACTCCTCTAACTCTGAACCCCTCAACACCCTGGTTGTACCCTGAAGACTTAACTAGCCTATAGCATGAATCAGCCAACATGAAGCCAGTTAAAAGAGGCCTATCAAATGCTTTTCTGAAGTTTTTCTTCAAATTACTTTTAACCCCGATCACATTCAATTATCAAACACTCTGACATCAAAATAAAAAAGGTCATCTGTAGAGTGGGCGTGTCACACACCACATCCACTCATTCTGACCTGAGCACTCCATAATATAGCCTAATAAACGGATGGGGAGACATCAGATCGATTGACAGACTCTGGACTGTTGCTTTGAAGCAATGATGAATATCAAACGGTGTATCGTGGATTTTTGCCCGATGCAAATCTGCTTGATAAGTCTACACATGGCTCCAGATTGATTCAATGAAGATGTGCTGCTTAGTCTACTACACAATGCTCCAGGTTGATCCAATCCAGATAACCTACAGTACTGCAGGGGGACCAAACTCCCTCTGCTCTCTCTCATGTGGCCCGCCAAGAAGTAAAACAATAAAATGTAATGTGGCCCATTGTTACATTAAACTGTTCACACATCATAGTTTCAGTAGCCTACTGGTGAGATATTTGTCAAAAATGGGCTATCATTAAACAATGTTTTGATGGCCTGCAGAAGCTGATTAAAAACTAGATTCTTAATTTGGCATCTTAGATTTTTAAGTAAGCCCATGCGGCCTGCAAACAGAAAAGTTTGGCCCCTCACCTGCTTATTGTAGTCACAATGCTCCAGATTGATACAATTTAGATAGCGGAAATGCATAGGCCTATTCAAAAGAATGATCCCTGTGCACCTTTTTAAAGAACAGCTTATTCTTCAAAGAAACAAACGTATTTTTATCACAACGAGAAGATATGGCACACAAATAGCATTTTGACAAGAGTCAGTCACAATGGTTGAACTTTTGCTTGTGTGGCCTGTAGTTTTTAATGTTGTGCAGGGCTTTGTGTGTTGAGTATTGCCAAACTGCATCAAGAGAAGCCTATGTGAGCCCAAGCATTCATGACAGACAAGAGGAGGCATCAAAGAGCAGGACATCTTCATTGATTTATTTTGCATTTGAGGGAGATCTTCAGTAGGCCTACAGCAAGTTAAGGGTGCAGCAGCCAACAGAATAGAAAACGGTCTGTGCAAAGTCACTCTGTGTGAAGTTATTCAAAATGGACAGAGGGGATGGATGAGCTACTTCTTTGTGGTTTGTTTGGTCCTTTGGTTGAAATGTGATTTGAAATTTAAACACAAACATACAGAATCATATCATGCTATGAAAAACAAGAAAAAATCATTACAGACTGTAATTGTGAACTGGCAGCTTATGATAGCTGAACAGAGCAAAGGGAAACTGAAAACTGAAATAGTGTTTTATTGCACTAATCAGTTAGCCTGGGAACCCAAACCCCTACAGCTAAAAAAGCTGTGCCGGGGTCTGGTGAGGCTCGGCAGCTGAGCGGGCGGGATAAAGGTTGACTGGCAAGTCGCCTCTGTCCTCAACGCCACATTATAGGACGGGCACTAAACAATCCAATTTGGATTTTCAGCGCCCCAAGTTCCTAGACGCCGCCTGTAGCAAATTCAATTTGCGGCCACAAGGGGTGTCTAGATTTCTAGGCTACTAATCAGTTAACACTAGCTGCAATTTTGCTATCTGGTAGCCTATGTGTTTGAATGAATTTTTCTTGTTTTTATTCTTTCCAACAGTACTTGACAACCTCAGACAACAGGGCTATGATTTGACTGACTCTGGACTGTTGTTTCAAAGCAACGTACACTGAACTTGAAAAACTGAATCATGGACTTTCGCCTCATGCATAAGCCAAGTCAAGTATGCATTATTTTTAAAGTCAGGTAATCATTTATCTCAAACACATCCAATGGCAATTTATACAGAACATGATTTGCACTTGCAAGTAATTTAAATCAGAGCCCACAATTACAACATACTTATAGCTAATTCTGAGCCTTTCAACATTTATAGATAGATATTTTATTTATCCAGAAGTAAATGATTGTACATTGATAAGTCCATATAGAAGCTATGTAGAATCGTATTGGTTCTGAGTTGAATGCATCTAGGCAGTTTCGCATTCACTTGGTTGCTTGTCTTCGGCCCCCTTATAAGGCCAAATGAAATTCAGCTTCTGAGTACAGTAGGTCCTGAATACAGTAGGTACCTATGGGACCATTAGAGGACTGGGTCAGCTTGCTCTTCTCCAGCCCTATGGGACCATTAGAATACTGGGTCAGCTTCCTCTTCTCTTTATAGCCGTATGGGACCATTAGAGTACGGGGTCAGCTTCCTCTTCTCTTTATAGCCCTATGGGACCATTAGAGGACTGGGTCAGCTTCCTCTTCTCTTTACAGCCCTATGGGACCATTAGAGTACGGGGTCAGCTTCCTCTTCTCTTTACAGCCCTATGGGACCATTAGAGGACTGGGTCAGCTTGCTCTTCTCTTTACAGCCCTATGGGACCATTAGAATACTGGGTCAGCTTCCTCTTCTCTTTACAGCCCTATGGGACCATTAGAGGACTGGGTCAGCTTGCTCTTCTCTTTACAGCCCTATGGGACCATTAGAATACTGGGTCAGCTTCCTTTCATCTTTATAGCCCTATGGGACCATTAGAATACTGGGTCAGCTTCCTCTTCTCTTTATAGCCCTATGGGACCATTAGAGGACTGGGTCAGCTTCCTCTTCTCTTTATAGCCCTATGGGACCATTAGAGTACTGGGTCAGCTTCCTCTTATCTGTATAGTATGATGGTCCAGCTTCATCCCCCCTGTGAAGTAGGCTACCTTTGGTCTTCAAATGAGCTTAATCAGCTACTATCGCCTCCCATCAAGATCAGGTCTTTTTTCAGTTAGGCTAAAATACATCTTTTGTGGAATGAATAGATAATGTTATGTGTATATTGGCTTTAGAGTTTGGTAACATCAAAAAAGGCATTTGTTTATCATGTAGCCTACTTATCTCCAACGGAGACATAGCCTAGGCCTACGGTATATTGCAATCTATAGTCATTACTGCCATTATGGTTGCTATTGTTGTTATTACTTTTCCTATTAACAGTAGTTCTTATGGTTAATCTTTGGATTTCATGATCGTAGTCTTAATGTTTTAACTTTTGCATGTTGCTTTGGATAAATGTGTCTACAAGATATAACTAAACATAAACACTTCTACAGTGGCCTCATGTGGTTACAGCTGGTATTACAATAGAGATGGCCTACACTAGTTATAACTTCTGAGTATCTGGACAACAGGCCTTTTTGATATTACATGTTTTACATTATAACAAACAGTTTTGTGTGCTTTAACTGAATAAAGCCAAAACAAAAATCTCTACTTCATAACAATGTTAACAATACAGTGGCGTAGCAGTTCCAACAGATGCCCTATTCTTGTGGGCTTTTGTTGGGTTATGGATGATGTCATGAGTTGAATAAAACTTGACTTTAAAACACGTTCAAAGTATCCACAGCACACAGATATTTCACAGTGCAAAACAGCCTTTCATTAAATATTGAGCTAAAAGTGCATTGTCCCCAGCTGCCCATTTTTACTCCGTCTTTATAGACTTCAAGTAAAATCCCTTAAATATTTAGGCACAGCAAAAGTCAGCATTCTTGGATTCAGGAGCATCAAGGTGATTTCATAACTTAAAACAAACAGTCCTATTTGGCTTCTGCCTACATGCAAACCCCCCCCCCCCCAAAAAAAAAAACAGACACACTGAATAAAATAATAAACATCCATTTAGAGAAAATACAATTAATAAAAATAGAGGTGTGGAACCACATGTAAAAATAGGGCTGGATAATTATTCTAAAATCTAAAACACATGCAGCACCACCAACCACCTGATATCCTCATTAAAATGAATAAATACATTTATAAATAAAAACAATGCATTCGTGCAAACAACAATACCTTGAAATTTAAAGAACATTCAAGTCAGGACAGCAGCAAATGATTGCCCTCATACACGGCCAACAGGAGGGAGAGAAGGTCAGTTCTCTTCACACAGAACATGATTGATCTCCAGTGGTTCCTCCACCGTTCCAAAACTTTTGAGTTGATGGGCTTCCTCCTGATAAGACTGGTCTCCTTCACCTTTGACCTCTAGCACCCTAGCCGCTTCTCCACTGCTGCGCTTCTGGAACTCGGCAGTGATCTCAGCCAGCGACCTCCCTTTGGTTTCCGGAAGTCTCCAGCCCAGGAAGAGACAGGCCACCACGCAGACGGCACAGAAGGGCAGGAAGCAGAACTGCCCAAGGCCGCTGACGATGAACGGGAAGACCATGCCAACCAGGAGCAGGTTCAGCCACAGGAGCGACCCGGACACCATGTAGGCGGCGGGACGTGCCATCTGGTCAAAGAGCTCGGCCGGAAGTACAGTCGTCACCCCGGCAGGGCCCATGCCGAAGCTGAGAATGTAGCAGAAGATGCACGCCATGCTCAGGTAGGGCATACCTGGCACCTTGCCTAGTAGACTGAGAGCCACGGTAAAGACCACCGCCCAGCACGCCATCAGAGTATAGCCGCACATGAGGAGCTTCCTCCGACCAGCCCGTTCGATGAGGAGGTTGCATACGATGGAGGCGGTCACCTCACAGGCACCCGTGCCGATCGTCACATACTGGATCCTCCCTGCAGGGATTCCGGCCTCCTGGAAGATGTAGGAGGCGTAGAAGTAGATCGAGTCGTTGCCACAGAGCTGCATGGCGCTGCTGGCGGCCATGACGATTCGGACCTGCGGCCAGAGGCTCCGGTCGGACATCAGGTTCCACAGAGAGCGGGCCTCAGCCCCTGCAGCCAGCTCCTTCTCCTCGAGCATCTCCTCCATCTCCTCATCAGAGACAGCACAACCCCGGAGCCTCCTCAGCGCCTGACTGCAGGCCTCCTTATCGCCCCTGTCGATGAGCAGGAACCGGGGGCTCTCGGGGAACCAGGGGAGGGTGAGGAGTTGGAACAGCCCTGGAAACGCATTGCTGGCCAGCAGGTAGTGCCAGCAGGACTCTGACCCGAGCACCTCTGTCAGGCCAATCACCTGTCCGAGCATAATGCCAAAAGCTGTGAAGACCGCAGAAGAGAAGGTGACAGCTCCCCGCAGATTCTTGGGCGAACTCTCACCGAAGTACATGGGCTGGACGTTCATGCTCACTCCAGCGTTGATCCCCACGAGAAGACGTGAGAGTATGATCATCTCAAAGGAACGAGCAGCACGACTGGTCACAGCAAACAGAGCGCTTGTGAACAAAAAAGCATTGTTAAGTAGAAGAGCGCCTTTGCGACCGAACCGAACAGACATGGGCCCCGCAAGTAACGCTCCAAATAGACCCCCCAGGGGAAAGGTAGACACAATGGTAGTCCAGATCAGTGTTACATGAGACTGCTCAAGTGAGACAGACCAGCGCTCCCAACAAGTGTTGTTGATGAATCTCTGAATGTGTGCTGTGGGAGCATTTATGATAGAAATATTATATCCATACTGGAAAGTACCGCCAATAGCGGTACAGAACACAGTCAGTGCTAACGTTACAGTTGCTTCCCCTTTCATCCTCAGCCATGGGCAGAAGGAAATAACGTTGGACTAGGTTGTAGGCATGTGGGCTACTAGTCCTCTTGTGTCCTTAGAAGCGACATTTAATAACAGGCATGCAAGCGGTTTTTAAAGTCAAGGTTAAATTAATGCTGAACTTCTATCATATAGGCCTACCTTTGATACACGCTTAACATTCAACATTCATTCACTCTCCCCATGCAGGTCCCCAGAAGGTTCGCCTCAGGGCAGCAACAACGCACGGTGTGCTGTGCTGTGTGTTTTCCCTTCTTACATTGCGTGTTAAGACGTCATAGTGGCACGTCATCATTCAGCGACATTGACAACGGCGTAAGAAGGTTCAAGAAAAATGTATGGCCTTCTCTCTTCAATATGCACATCATTATTTCTTTTAGGTGTACTTTGATACTCGATACTGGATGCTTATCTTGAAATTGTTATATGTGTGTATATTTTAAACAGACATTGCACATTTTAAATAGACACAAATTAATGTAACAGCTGTGGTATGCACGTTAGTTAGCTATCTATGCTATGTTATCAACATTAGCCCCTGATTACATCCTAGCTCATTCAAAAAATGTTTAGCTCTTAGCTCCTTTGTCATATAACCTAATTGTTATTGAGAATATGTTACCACCAGCTGCTACATCATTTAATGTCGTGCTGCAGATCTAATATAGTAAGCTAAAAGGTACATAACGTTAACGTTACCCACCCAAAATAGCTAACGTTAACGAAGAGGCTTTGAATGAATGAATGAATGAGCCTGGCTAACTAACGGGCAACCGTGACGCAAGTATCAACATGCATTTCTTATTTGCAGATATTAAATGGTCAGTACAACAAATAATTTATTTCATTGGATATTTCACTTTTTCTGATTTCAGTTAACTTATGTAGCAAAAAACCGTGTCCATAGTTATGACCCCTGTGTCATTCCATAGATTTATACCAGAGAGGGTTAACAGCGGAGCTCAATATTCCATAAACTTTGTTTATACCTTGTATAGAGATAGATCTTTTATATGTGTTGCCACAGATACATATACTCTTGAACTGGGATGCAGTTATATGATTCAGTGTGGTGATTGTACTTCATTATTGAAAACTCATTTGTTCCAGATATTTGTATTTGACTGCACTTGTACATTCCTGCCCCCCCCCCTGCCCTTGTGTGTGTGCCTTGCTTTAAATGCTGTTTTGTTTTGTTTGTTTGTTTTAATGTTGTATAGTGTTCTTGAATGTTTTGAGAGGCGCTTTCAAATAAAATGTATTATTATTGTTATTATTCAATAGGGCACCATCGCCGACCAAACGGAAGGATCGCTCCGACGACAAGAGCAAGGAGCGAGGGAAGGACAAGGCCAGTACCAAAGAGGGGGCGGATAAGGAGAGGGGCCGGGAAAAGGGGCGCAAACGCCGCAGTGCCTCATCAGGCAGCAGCAGGTGAGATTTCTCTCTTGTCAACAACCCTGGTAACCTTGGTAATTGGTAACCCTGGTAAATTGGTGACTATAGGATGTGTCTGTGTTCTCTGCACAGTTTTGTAAATTATGCATTAAAGTGTAAGGGTCATTCCAATGCCACGCACTTGGGTCTCAAAAAAATCTGAAAAAATACAAAGTGTACCTAAAGTACCTAGGAGACCCTTTGTACATTTTTGTTATGTTCAGATCAATCCTTTCAGTTTTATGGAGGGAGAAGGGTGTCGATTTTGTTCGGACTCTTTTTTTTGGCCAAGTTCCCAAGTCCGTAGCTCAAGAACTAAACCACGTAGGAGGCTCAAATATTGCATGTTGGTACATAAATAGGAATACTATGTAGTTAAATTGTCACATTTGGTCTGGATGATTGTGCATGGTCACAGCTGTCCCTCAAAGTTGATCAAAATTTTCTTGCCGTTTTTGGCTGGGCTCTGTTGAGACCATCAGAAGACATACTTTTACTCAACTTAGGTTCTTGATTTTTCCCCCCCAAATGTGACAATTTAGCTACATACTATTCCTATTTATCTACCAGCATGAAATATTTGAGCCTCCTAAATGGTTTAGTTCTTGAGCTATGGATTTGTGAACTTGGCCAAAAAGAGAGGCCAAACAAAATCGACACTCTCCTCCCTCCGTAAAACTGGCTGTAACTTGAAAAGGATTGATCTTAACATAACAAAAATTAACAAAGTGTCTCCTGGGTACCATAGGTACACTTGTTTTTTTTTTTTCATAATTTTTTTGAGACCTAAGTGCGTGGGTCCTGGTTGAATTTACGTGGAATGACCCGTAACAAAAGTTTATGTTTAATTTTGCAAAGGCTTGTGTCTAATTCAGTGGCATGAGTAAACCCTTATCACAAATACTGTCCAGCTCGTTGCCAAGTTAGCATTCAACACTTGATCACTAAATGACTGTGCACTTTACTCATTATTTAAAATATGGTTTGCAAGTCGTTGTTTTGTTGTTTATTTTGAATATCTGTGTATGGTGTTGTCACCACACCACAGGCACACACACACACACACACACACACACAAACATATTATTATTGTTTATATGTGATTGTTTTTTCTGTGTTATGAAATTATTGATTTTATAAGTTATTGTCAGTGTTGCTGCTGCTGTTGTTAGCATATGATTTGAACGTATGCTGTTGTTGTTGTTATTGTTAAAGTGTAACTGCACCCCAAAATATGTTTTTTGAGCTGCTGATTGACTGGAATTACTTATATGTGGTGAAACACGATAATAACGGTTTTAAAGGTACACTGTGTAAGGATTTAGGTATTTTATTACCTCAAATCAACATGTTCATTTGTAATTAGATCCTCATTGGTGTAAAATAACTGATGCCAACTATCTGACTAATCCTCTTGGGCGGAGAATCACTTATTTTTATTTACATTGAAGGGGCCGTTAACATGGGGGCTTTCATGTCTTTCCGGTTATGAATTGACAAGAGGGACAAAAAGCACTACCTGTTAGAATCGAAAGGGCAAAATGCGTTTTCACGTTTTACAAGTAAGCAGTGTAGAGACTATCTTCCTTATCAGACAGTTGGGTAACTGCACTGCATTGGTGGTCATGCAAGACCACAGCCTGCTAAGGAGAAGGAGTGCTCGTCGCCAAAAAACCAAGAGGTTTAGAAAGACAACGGGACTGGTGAATGAACTAAACAAGCATATCGGGGCTGCATTTCGCAGGTGGAAAGTGGAAACGTTAATGACTTCAAAAGGGATGCTGAACTTGCCTGTTTTATTCTCAATAAGTCAATGCTACTGTCTTAAAATGTCCCATTGCTTGGTTGTTTAGACTAATTCATTATGTTGGTGGCAGAGCAGTAGCCAAGCCTATCACATAAGTCGACCTCATTGGCAGATGATAACGTTAGTAGGCCATTTTTGGAGTAGGCTAAGTTAAGGGAATTTCAAGCCATTGCCTACTACCACCATAAGTTTTTTTTTTATTTATAAAATAGACAATTGTGGTAAGTTATGGCTCTGCGTCTGCCACAAAGTTGTAATCATGATGTTATATCTCATAGATATCGATTCGTTTCAATGAGTGGTCTTGAATGCAAATCGAGGTGTGCTGACAACCACTTGTGAATGGGGGATGGATAGTGATTGTGTGTAGTGGACAGGTGCTAACAGCGTTGTAGCCAGAAGTTCGGTTGACCCATATGGCCTGCCGTAGTTACAAACATGTTGCAACGCACATTTGAAAACGCATGGCGCTCAAGAGCAAATACAAAATCAAATATAACCATTAGATGGAGAAAAATTACACAGTGTACGTTTAATATTGACAAAAAAAATGTTCTCAGACAAAACTGTCTTTTTGGGGCATTTTATATGTGATAAATAGATATCTGCGCCCTCTACAGTTTGAAACATGCCATAACATTTTGGTCCAAATGCAGATGTTGAACTGCACTTTTGAGGCACTACTGCATCACAGGGTTGTCACAAATTAGGAATGACACCCCCAACACCTGCTGCCCTGAGATCACCTGTGAAAATGTCTGCAGCACTCATTCCCCGATTGACACAAAATCATCACTGTTCACGTACGTGCGCATTCCACAACTGCGAGAGCACCTCTGAGCTCCATGCTTTCCCCACCAACCCTCATATAGCCAAGCAGTGGCGGGAAATCAACGTCCCTGCATAGTGATAGAAAGAGACATTCCATATGGAATGTCTTTCAAATTGGCGTATGGCAGCGGAATCTGCAGCACTTCGTCTCACTCCCTCTTCAACCCC
>JASCQY010139889.1:1833-12335 GCA_030264315.1 Sardinella tawilis | reverse complement strand
CCCCCCCCCCCCCCCCCCCCCCCCCCCCCCCCCCCCCCCCCCCCCCCCCAGAAATCGTATCTCCGAAAATGGGCCTATTTGTTGACGCCGTGCTGCTGTAGGCTACATTAAAAAAACTAATCAACCATCTAGTCATGCAAATTACTGTATATATAAGAGGCCTAGGCTATGTTCAGAGGTGTGTTGACGAGAAAGATCAATGTAGCCTAATATTGTTATGACGGGTGTCATTGACATTTGGTTTGATTTTTAGTTTGACGCATGGCAGCAGAGAAAGTTCTGCATCCAAGGAGCGAGTTGTAGCTGTTTCCAGTCCGTCTCCGGAACAGCAAAGTGTAGCCCGCGGCCAGTGCTCTGTGATGTTCATACCAAGGCCTGGCATGATCAAGGGTTTCTCCAATTCTTCATTATAATGTGCATTGCGCAGGTGAGTCACTCGACACGCCCAATGTTCTAAGGCCTCATCTCATCCACATTGCGCCATACCTGATCTGCAATTGACAGTGTTGACCAAACTTTAATTCCCCTTTGAAATAGGCTACAGTTTTATTCTATTCTGACATCTTTAAGCTGGAGTCACCTTAAAGTTGCACCCATCTTGTTTATCCGTAAGATAGCCTATCCTTTAAGCACTAGGCGAAGATATGATTTTATATTTGCCACCTATTAATGTGTTGTAATCTGTGTGTTCATAGGCCCCTGAGAGAAACTAAAATAAAGCCAATTCAGAAAGTTGATACATTGTCATGTAAATTAAGTTGGCACAGAAAAAAAGTCAGACGAGTATTCCTCATCTGCAGAGCCCGCCACTGACCACTACTCCAACTGAAACGGAACTCAACAATTTTCTTTTCCCATATCCTGAAAAATGCTTCAGCTGTCAAGAAAATTAGTCTTGCATCTGCCATCGACCAAGTAAGTTACGAAATTAGTTACGTAATACCATATTTAATATTAGCATTTAAACTTGACTAATGGCGATCTGCTGGAAGTGGTTCTGACAAACTCCTGCTTATAGCACACAAAGGCTTGTAGTGTTGAAGGGTAAACTGTGTGTCACAGGTGTATTGCTCTTTCCCCACAACAGAGGTGGTGTATTGGCAGATCTCCCTTTTACAGGCTGAACTTGCAGCAAGTCATTATGCATGCCTGTGTGTGTGTGTGTATGTGTAGGCCTATGTGTGTGTAGGTTACTTTAGGTCTAGCTCTTTCACTGGTCCTTTGAGAGAGAGAGAGATCAGTTTGATTCTGAATAAGGGGGAAAAGTTATAATTTCATGAGTCATTTTGTCAGCCTGGCTGCGGCATTGTGGGGGGAAGTAGTCTGCGGGTCGGTGACTCACTGCGCCGCCCCATTGTGTACCAGGCATTCCGCTGGGCCACACGGTTGTCCCGGCGCTGCCGTTGCCAGGGGTTGTGTTGCTAAGGGGTTCATCTTCTGAGTGTGAACTCACTGGAACAGTACAAAGTACAAACACTACACACTACAGTCTCAGCATACTGCAGCAGTGTGCACTACACCTGGTCTCGACTTGCCCTGGCTCTCTCCCTCCTTTTGTGTGTGTGTGCATAGAAGCCAATGTACATTTTTTAACTTCAAGTATGTGTGTGTACAGTGTACACAAGCAACTATGTGCACATTTCTTTCAGTACATGCTTGTGTGTGTGTGTGTGTGTGTGTTTGTGTGTTTGTGTGTTTGTGCTTGTATTCCTGACTCCTGACTCTTTTGGAAGCAAGTACTTGAGAAGCCGTTCAAGGTGCTAATGCAATGTGAGTGTATCTCTGCATGAGGGAGAGTGTGTGTGTGTGTGTGTGTGTGTGTGATTTCCCCTCAGAGGAAACGCAGGTTGATTCTTGCAGAGGTCAACAACATGCCCCATCTGCACAAACGGAGGTCAAAGGTCACCTAAATCACCCTGCGCATAAATCCTCAGAAGCTTCTGGAAGGCTCTGAGTGGACTTGGGTATGTGGGAGTCACTGTATGCAGCCAATGCTGGGCAGGACCTTGCCAGCTAGCCCTGAGAGAGGGGGAGAGAGAGAGAGAGAGAGAGAGAATCAGGTCACCACTGGGGGAGAGTGGAGGGGAGGGGGCCGTGTGGTGGTGCGGTAGCAGGAGGGGAGTGGAGGGTAGGGGGCTGTGTGGTGGTGCGGTAGCAGGAGGGGAGTGGAGGGTAGGGGGCTGTGTGGTGGTGCGGTAGCAGGAGGGGAGGGTAGGGGAGGGGGCTGTGTGGTGGTGCGGTAGCGGGAGGAGTGCTGGCAACACTGCACTCCAAAACTGCTCAGGAATGCATTATTCCAAACTGTGCTGTTTCACACCTAAGCTTGTCCATTTGGTTCATACACACACACACATGCGCAGAGTGCAGGTTGTATTTAGTCACGTCTGCAGGCACAGAGGGGATTTTTTGCCATGTCCAGTCTGTGGTGTGTGTGTGTGTGTGTGTGGGTCACTGTGGTCTGGGGAGTCATGTGCTTGACCCCTGGTGAACTGCTGTTATGCATCTTGCAGGTATGGAAGTCTTTGTGTACACTAATTAGAGTGCATGCTAGCCTAGCGCACGTGAGCGAGACATGGAGTTTGTTCCTCTTTGTGTGTGTGTGTGTGTGTGCTATGCATAGATATGTGTGGGTGGTGTGTATGGGAAAGAGTGTATTTTTAGCAATCGACTTATTTTTCCGTGTTTGTTTGTGTGTTTCTGTGCACATGGTTAAAGGTGGCAAAAACACAGCTAAGAGAAGAAATCATCAGTCTTTGTGTCAATAATTGTTTGTACTGTGTGTGTGTGAGTGTGTGTGTGTGTGTGTATGTGTTCTTTTGTCTTGTTTGTGTGTGCTTGCAATCGCATAAGTCATTTCTAATAAACAGCTCCAACTTCACAACATAACTGCAACAGAAAGTGTGCCTATCTGTGTGTGTGTGTGTGTGTGTGTGTGTGTGTGTGTGTGTGTGTGAGAGAGAGAGAGAGAGAGAGAAGCAAAAAAGGAAAGCAGTGCTGAGAGCGAGGGAGTGAAGAAAGAAGAAAGACGAGTGCCGTGACCTGTAGCCTTTTTCTGATTGTGCGCCAGTTCCTCAGTGTTTCTTTGTACCCTGCAGGCACTTCATTTCACAGCCCTGCCCCACCCTTGGGAGCGGAGAGGGTTGGGCAAGCACACACACACACACACACACACACACACACACACACAGCTATTGGGTGGGTAGGGAGGAGTCTTTTCTCTCAAGTCACTGCAGGTGAGCAATCCTTTGGAATGCAGGAAAAGGCAGGGAAAGGGAGAAGAGTCTGTGTGGAGGTGTGTGTCTGCATGTGCCTGTGTGTGTGTGTGTGTTTGTTTGTATGTGTCTGAGAGAGAGAGCGAGAGTATAGGAGAGAGAAAAAAAAAATATTTGTTGGTGTGTGTGTGTGAGAGACGGGGAGAGAAAAGTGTACAGGTGTCTTAGAGTGTATGTGAAAGTGTGTGTGTGGGTATGGGTATGTGTGTATGTGTGTGTGTGTTAGTTATATATTCTGAAAGAAGAGGGTGTTGGCCTCCAGCTCACCTGGCTAGCAGGACTTATTAAGGGAGGCCAAGGAAGGGGAGGGATCATTTCACTCACACACTCATGCTCAAACACACACACTGCCTCTCTCCTCTCCTCTCTCCTTGTACCACTATTTCAAGGACGCGACACACAGCAAGACACACACTTGGTGGCGGAAAGCTTTTGGTGCCTAGAGTGGATTGGAGTGAATATTTGACAGAGCAGAAGTAGAGAGAGGACTTTTCCGTGGACTATCTCTTTGGTGCACCGCCCCTGGAAGCTTGTGTCTGTGTGTGTGCGAGTGTGTGTGTGTGCGCGTGTGTGTGCTCTCCTCTCCGCCGTGCTAAAGGGAAAAGTTTGGCTTGGAGCTGCAGCGGGAGGAACAGTAGTGGACTTCATTTCCCTTCCCGCGAGACGAGCAGAGTGGACTTAAAATCTGCAGCCTGTTTATGCCTTTTTTTTCCTTTTTCTTTTTCTCCTTCTTTGTTTTTTGAGAACTTTGGGATTTGGATTGGGAAACTCCACAACAAGAGGTTGGTAAACTCTGCAGACACAGCACAAACATCCACACCCAGTAGCTCTCTCTCTCTCTCTCTCTCCCTCTCCCTCACCCTCTCTCTCTCATTCTCCTTCTCCCTTCTCATAGTTTCTGTCATATTCTCTTTTTTGGAGGCATTTTCTCTTTCATTTCATCCCCCTTTCTGACTCTCTTTACTCTTTTCTGCCCTCCTCTGATCTGACGACTTTGTTGCATTCTTGATGTTATTTGTCTGTGAAACACTGGCATCCCCTCTCTGTGCTACAAGCCTTTAGTTTTGTAAGAGACGTGTGTGTAGCCTTTAGTTTTATAAGGAACACGTCTGTAGTCTTTAGTTCTAGAAGAGACATGTCTGTAGTCTGTGAGTCACCTCTTGTATGCTCTGCTGCCCGTCAGTTCCCTGTCAGTCTCATGTCAGTCTCATGTTAGTCTCATGTCTGTCTAATGTAATCTCTGCCTGTTCTACTCTGACTGGAGGTGACTAGAGAGGGCACTATGGTGGTAAAGGACTAAGATAGTGCAAACACATTAGACTTTGCAGGTGTGTGTGCGTGTGCGTACACAGGTATGTGTGTCAATGTGTGTGTGTGTCTGTGTGTGTGACAGAGAGAGAGAGAGAGAGGGGGTAGAGTTTACAGCTGTGTGTCAGCATTTTTGTTTTATATGTTTTGTTTTATTTGAAGAAGTCAACTCCAAATCGTTGGTTGCAGTAGCACCATGTGCTTTGACACAGGGAGAGACCTGGTGTGTGTATGTGTGTGTGTGTGTGTGTCAGTGAGGAGAGACTTGTGCTTGGGGTGTTTTTGGCCCCAGTCCTGCCCATTGCTGAGCCCCTGAGAGGGCTGTGAGTATGTGTGTGTGTGTATGAGAGAGAGAATATGTGAGGGTGTGAGTGTGGCAGCTCACAGTTAAACACTGAGAATGCCTCTTTGTCAGGTGGGCCCTGGTGAGCGATTGCTGCTTGTAAATCTCACCTGTGAGAGATGAGGGAAAGGCTGTTTAAATCTCACCTGGTTGCTGGCACAGGTGAGAGATGAGGGAAAGGTGTGTTTAAATCTCACCTGGTTGCTGGCACAGGTGAGAGATGAGGGAAGGGGTGTTTGTTCTCTGCATGTCAACCCAACACTTTGGGCTGACTCTGGACCATGTGTTTACTATCATCACAAAAGGTGTGTGCGTGTGTGTGTGCGTGTGTGTGTGTGTGTGTGTGTGTGGACAGCGGACTGTAGCAAATTACATTTTATCATTTTGATTTCTCGTCTTCACCTGAAGATCAGTTCACACCTGGTTCTGTCTACCTCATTCTCCCTTTGTCTCTCTCTCTCTCTCTCTCTCTCTCTCTAATTCACACAGCGTACTATCTGTAGCCCTTCATACACGTTCACTCACACATGCGTACAGTCTGTAGGCCTACACACACTCACAGGCATGCACGCACACACACACACACACACACATGTGCTTTTGATGAATCCATCGCTGTAGTTTAGTCTCTGGCTGGCTGTGCTGTTCTGTGAGTAATAATCTGTTGAGAGAAAGGAACATGTGCCATCCACATGCCCACACAGTCCTCCTCTGCTCCATGCCCACACATGCCCTCACAGCCCCCTGTCTGTGCCATGCACAGCCCCCTCTGCCCCATACCCACACCCCTCTGCCACTGGTTCCAACCAGCGCAGTCAAGCCCAGCTCAGCTCAACGCAAGCCAGGGGACCTGTTCTACCCGCTGTTCCACCGTGCCCATTGCACCCACCGTACCATCTGTACCTGCTGTGCCCACTACTCGAGGCTCAGGGGCTGCTGCTCATTAGGGGATCTCTGAAGGACTCTTACGCTGACTGTTACGTTAACTGTTATGATAGATGTTATGGTAGATGTTAACGGTAACTGTTATGGTAGATTTAATGGTAGCAGATATTGTAGATGTTATGGTAGATATTGTGGTAGCTGTTATAATAGCTGTGATGGCAGATGTAATGGTAGCTGTTGTGGTAGCTCTTTGGACGAAGGGATGATTCCACCAGCTTTGTCTCTACAGCTTTAATCAATGAAAGACACTGTCATGTGTGGGACATCACGTTGTCTTGCTCTTCCTGTGTTATGGAGAGTGTCAGGTTACCTTCAAGTTATGTTTCCCTGTGGTGTTAATGTTATAATGTAATGTTATGTTATGACGACATAAGAGTGACATGAACCTGTCATAAAGATGACATGACACGTCTCCTGAATGTTTAATGACAATCAAAAATGTTTATGACTTTGTCATTGTCATTCAGTTTTTGTCATGTCTGACCCATAAACAGTGTCAACTTTACATTACAAAAACAGAATGACTCTGACTGCAGTTAAGCTACATCCACACACGTCACCACTCGCTACTAGCTGAGCGATATCAGTCAATAGAATGTTTATGTGTTCCAGTGATGGAACGCCTGGACAGGCGAGAAGAGTACAAGCGATGCAATGTTGCCGGTTTTGATTTAAAATTAATTTAACTTTTGCGAGTAAGCAAGAAGCAAGTAAAGAGAAGCGACGTATGTGGACCCGGCTTTATGAACTTTAAAAAAGTGTTATTCATGGTCATGACCTATGACAGGCTCATGACACTCTGTCGAAAACCTCAAGTAAAGTGTAACCAAAGTTTCTATCCCTTTTGCGTTTATGTTACGGTATTCTCAAGTTTTCAGTGCCTTGGGCGTTTGTTATGATGTTATGAAGTTTCCTCTGCCTTAGGTATTATGCCGTGTGGTGACTTTTGTAGAACTCTCAGACATAATTTATCTTAACTAACTCTCCCAAACATGATGTGACATTGTCCTGAGTTTCTGTTCTTTGGGGTGGTGTATTGGTATAATATTCCGTCTTTTCTAGCAGAGTGATAGAAGTAGAGTTGGATCTGAGTTGGGTCTGTTCTGCGTTTGTGTACGTTGCTTAACACGCTGTGTGATTTATGACTGTTTGTGACAGACACATGACTGACTCCAGTTTCACGATTCTGTGCAAAACCACAACCCCCCCCCCTCCAACACACACACATACACACACACACACACACACACACACACACAAACAGAATCCGACCCCACCCCACCGTCCTTTCCTTACCCATGAACTCTCGCCCCAACCCCCCTCCCACCCCACTCCTACTCCTACCCCCCAGGTGAAGACTCCCTCTCCCATTCTGGTCAGGTAGCTCTCGTCCGCTGGAGAAATTCCGATGTGGTGACTCATGCATCAGGAGCGGGACTGAAAAGAGGTGGGGGTGTGGGTGGGGGGTGGAAAGGGTGGGTGTTTGAGGCCGGGTTGAAGGTTAACCGTGTGCCGTACGCCTGAAAGCATGCATGTGTTACAGTAAATACTGACCTCTCCCCATGCTGTCCAGTGCTGGTTGGTTTAACAGGACTAAGTGAAGCTGCCAGTGGAGTGTCATTGCTGAGGGACTCCTGCCAAAGTGACTGATATGTATTACTGGCCTATTACAGTTAGGGGTTGGCCTGTCTGTGAGATTGGGTGTGAACGGAGAAGTGCGGAACGCTGTTGAGCAATGCTCTGCTTCATATACTGTTGATATACTGTATATAATATACAGTATATAGTATATAATATACTGTATATAATATACAGTATCTATGCTTTGCTCCATAGACGTATTTAATCAATAAGCCCCGAGAGGCCGTTGTATAACATGAGTAGCA
Source organism: Sardinella tawilis (assembly GCA_030264315.1). NCBI lineage: Eukaryota > Metazoa > Chordata > Actinopteri > Clupeiformes > Clupeidae > Sardinella > Sardinella tawilis. Next base: position 4,581 of record JASCQY010139889.1, on the reverse strand, counting down.
CAGCTGTGGGGGGTGATACGGCACGAGGCGGAGCCCAGTGTGATAAAACCTGAGAAGCTGTGCTATATTCACAATATACAACAGACTCGAGGGGCTTATTACTTTTCTAAAACGGTTACCACACATACATTTACATTACATTTATGAATTTAGCAGGCACTTTTGTCCAAAGCGACTTACAAAAGAGGATTAACAATCAGCTACATAGAATAAGCCTTACTGTAGCTTGATTTCATTAGACAAAGTCACAGCAACAAGAAATGTAGCGATTTATTCCTAAACATCATCTCCTCCATCGAGAAAATGTGAGATCAACTGATGACATTAACTACAACCCAGATGGCTGTGATGAAGAAGCCTCAACTATATGACTTGATGTAGAACTAGATGAGCATTGGAAGATGCTGGGAGAAATGATGCAGATGCAGTTTAATGCCATTTATATCTTTATTGAAATGATGAATTATTGTACAGTAGTAGTATGTAGTATGTAGTATGTTGTATGTTCTGTAGTCCTGTAGTCCATTACTCAGATGACACTGACTGTAGAGCTGATCAGTGAGGGTCTGATGGTGCAGTAGATGCTCCACTCTGGGCTCACAGTGGCCAAGATGGACATTAACTGTAACGCTCAACCCCCTCAGCACATCTGCTCCTCATAGGAGACGGATTCCAGAAGAGTAGAGGAGAGGAGAGAGAGAGAGAGAAGGAGAGAAGATATATGGAGGTTGAAATCACCGTGTGAAGCTCATTTAATGTTCAGAGGGCATGAGAGGGTAAGAAAAGTGAGATAAAGAGAAGGGGAGAAAGAGAGGGAGAGAAAGAGGACAAGAGAAGTGGAATGAATAGAGAAAAAGGAGAAGGAGAGAGAGAGAGAGCAAGAGAAGTGAGATTAAGAGAAAAGGAGGGAGGGGAGGATAGATAATGTGGGAGGAGATCAGACATGTTTGAAGGAGGAAAGGGAGTGAGTGAAAGTGAAAATGAGAGAAAGAAAGAGAAGGAGAGACAAGAGAGGAATGAAAAGAGAATCCCATCAGCTGCATTTCCAAAGGGGTCACAGAAAGACACTGAGATGGTACTTTAAGAGGTCAAAGGTGCAATTTCTACAGGAGGCTTAAGAGAGAGAGAGAAAGAGTGTGTGTGTGAGAGAGAAAGAGAGAGAGAGGAAGAGTGGGAGATGAGAAGACATGAAAGAGATGGACATGTAGGAGGTTAGTGGGATTTCTACAGAGGATTTGAAAGATAAAGAGAAAGTTTCAAAGGAGAGAGAGAAAAAGAGATGGAGGGAGAGAAAGATTGATGGTTCATGTGTAAGGGATTTCTGTAGTGGTCTGTGAACACAGCGAGTGGTAGGGGGTGTTTGGATCAGGTTTCTCTGAGGCTTTGGTCTGATTCTCAACACAGAAACTCTGCAGATTCTCCGCACATCCATAACCCTCCACACATGTCGCTGCTGCCCACCAATCAGAAGTTATGATATCAAGAGTTGAGAAATCGCAACAATCACTGAGGTCATGCGTCACATGGGGCACTGCCACACTGTCCTTCTTATTGTCCCATAGGGGGCACTGCCACATTGTCCATCTTATTGTCTCTTAGTTCTCTTGAGGGGATTTCTGGGAGTCAGTCATGAGTGGAAGTCAGTGGATAAGGGCAGTCCTGTCCTATCCTGTCCTGTCTGGTCTAGTCTAGTCTGTGGCTCTTGTGTCTGCCTGGCCAGACATTGTCAGCTGCCTTTATTTGCCCTGTTGGATACTGTACATATCACTGTTTCTATAAGTTGAAAATACTTCCATGGTAGCACAACACTCCCCTCGGAAGCCGCGCACTAGGAAGACGAGGATTCATACCTCACTAATATTCGAATGCCTGGAATATTGCTGATGAATATTGCTGATGGATCCTTGAATGCCGAGGATCCATCAGTGCAGCCTTGAAAAACCTTTGAAAGGAGGACTCAGCACTCGATAGAATCATGCTTGACTTTGGAACAGTGCTTGGCGAGGTACGATGACGTGGAATCCTCGAAAACAGTAGCCTTTAAGGGATGCTTCCTTGACTTTGAGAAGTGGTGATAGTCTACCTGTGACTGGCGTGTCATAAGAGACATCTACCTGGCAAATCACTTAGTGACATAGCCTACCTGCTACTGGCATGTGACTGAGAGACGTGGTTGGGCATCTCACTCTGAGTCATAGTCTACCAGTTTGGGCGTCTTACTTGGAGATGTAGTCTACCTGTTTGGGCATGACTTGATGAAGAGGAACACAAGTCTGCTGGGGTGTGAAATTCTAAAGAACTCATGTGCTAGATGAGGGAACTTATGATGAGGAGGTCATAATACACCTGGAGCTATGCTTTTACAGAGGGTAACACCCCCACCCCCTTCAGCAAATCTAAGCATGCAGTCCTATTTCACTGTGGGTGTGATAGCATCGCTGTGTGTTGTGTGTGCTGTGTGTTGTGTTGTGTGTACTCTGGGCTTTCTGTGTTGTGTTTTGTATGATGTGTGTACTCTGTGTTGAGAGTGCTGTGTGTACTCTGTGGACTGTGTCTTGTGCGTGTTATGTCTGTTGTGTACTCTGTGTTATGTGTGCTGTGTGCTGTCTGTGTTTTGTGTGCTCTGCGTTGTGTGCATTGTGTGCTGTGTGTGTTGAGACACACTCTGTTATGTATTGTGTGTGCTATTTGTGTTGTGTGTACTCTGTGTTGTGTGTGTTATGTGGTGTGTGTGCCGGTATTTTGAAA
>JASCQY010139881.1:0-12335 GCA_030264315.1 Sardinella tawilis | reverse complement strand
TATATTATAGCATTAAATTTATTTGTATTTTTTGATACTCTGTATTAAACAAATTAATATTTTGTTTCTTAATAACAGTATAATAGCAGTATAACTGTCATCTGGTCACTTATTTACTTACTGTACTAATTGTCTTCATTATCAGGGGTGTAGGGATTGGACATAGACATACGGAGTGTCCCCCCCCACTTCTTGGAACAGATCATTTACATGTATGTAGGCTATTTATCACTTTTTAAATAATAGGCATTCATTTATAATCTTATATCACATAACCCCACTATAAAAATCCCTACTACACCTCATCACCTATGACACTTAAGCCTTCTGTTAGGCTACGTTACAAAAACTACTATGAGTCAGTCACCTGATCACAGTGGGCTGCAACTGACATTCATTTCTGTTTTGCAGAGTCTGCTGTTTTGCAGTTTCACACTAACTGGATTGTTGGTAAATGTCTGTCTCAAATTAGAAGTGTTGGATTTAAAGGAGGAAAGGGAGACTCTTGATTATTGAATGAAGTATCTATAGCCAGATGATGTGTACATAAGTGAACTGAAGTCTCTACTTATTTTCTTACATGAAAAAAGGGTTCAGGCACCAGCAGGAAAGCAGCGATATCTTCTCAAATTATTGTGAGCAAATTCACAGCCAACAGAATCTAAAATAATCTGTTTCAGAAAATAACTAATTCCACTACAGAAAGATAGTTATTTTAAAAGACTTCACTGGTGTTTTGTCACCTTAAATGGTCATCAAAAGTAGTTTGTGTTTTTGAGTTAGGACCACTAGGTGGCACCAATTCCATTCCAACTTGCCCATAGGGTCCCTCTCTACAGAACACCACATATCACATCGCCAAAACACTCCAGTCCATCACTAGAAAGCCCCCACCCTTTTAACTCTTCCCCAACTGCACTCTGTTCTGCCGCCTCCCTATACCTGGGCCAAGATCAGCTGTAGCAACGTTCTGAAACATTTTGAAACGGATCGCATTGATCCCTACGGGTGATGTACAGTATAAAACATTTCGTAGTGTTTTGTCACCTTAAACTTGAGTCTGCTCTTCACCAAACAGCCACCACACCTGCACAGCCCTAAAGATAGGCCTGATCCATTCTATGCACTTTACTCCCTGCCCTGTCCTGCCCCACCCCACTAATCTATGCTCATTATAGGCTGACAAACTGATAAATTTGACTGCATTTCTTAAAAGCAGCAGTAACTATATGGATGTGACAATAAAATGTCCTTATTCCTTGTGTACATCACACTCCAGCTCACTTTAGCTCCTTCTCAGCTCTTTGCAGCTCATTACGTGCAGCTCATGGCCCTACAATTACTGCATTGTGCTGGGCTGGGTATCCAATGTTAATTAACTCCCTTGGGGTCTTTCATGGACCAGTGATTTTGCATTTCCACACCCTTTTCCTCACAATGTTGGGAGAAAGTAATTCATGTGCGCCCAGCACCTGTGTCATAGGCTAGCCAGTACACAGCTTTTCAGATGTGGTTTCAGATAATCTTTGTGATGGTTAATGCTGGGTTCCTACAGTATGCCCCAAAGAATCAGTAAAAGTAAAATAATCAATATGCTTTCATGTTTTTCATCAACAAACAAAACTTTATTTTACTTCTATTTGACAATGGTATTGCCTCATAGAAACAGACCATACCAAAGTTAACAGAATATGTTAAACCAGTTAACGAGATGTACATACACTTCAGTTCATCCAAATCTTTGCAATTCTTATATGTGTACATATTACATATTTGTCATTTAAATATAATAAATATTTACCTTAAATTATACACCTTTTAAATAAATAATTAAGGGCATCATGAATTAAGGGAAGAAATATAGAAAAAAAACACACAGATGAGGGCTCAAAGTGTCAATTCATTGCTCCCCAACGCATTCCGCAAAGGGTGCTGGAGATCTGTGCAATGGTTTCCAGGATTCAGGAGCATAAAGCAAATTCATTCATACACATGTGTGTGTTTTGAATGAACAGCGAGATGAGAGAAACAGTGTGGGCAGCAGCACTGTGCGTCCAACTTGCACTGATTGAACTGACAGGTGCTGTCAATGTGCCCTCCCTCCTCTGAGCCTTTTCCTCACTTCCTCACTTCCTCCTGCCCTGAGCTTCCTCAATCCATGCTCTTGTCGCTCCATGCCAAAGACTTCCTCTTGGCCATCTCCATCCAGGACGGCTGCCCCCCCTCAGAGGCAGGCTGCTGGGACGAGGCCGATGAAACTAGTGGCTTCTTCAGGGGCCTATCCTCTGCGCCTCTCAGGGGCACGGTGCTAGGCACAGGGTCTGTGGAGAAGGACAAAACCGATGACAATCAGCCTCCACTTACAGTGGGTATATAAACATACAGGAAAAATACTAATGCACACTACAGTAGCACACAGGGTAATGCACGTATAGTGCACAATAAAATTTACACTTGACAGGCACACACTGTTTCGGTACCTGTGTCAGTCTTTGAGTCCCTCATGACGGTGCCTGGTCTAACTGATGGGAAAAACCCAGGTGAGGACTGGGACTCTGACGTGGGTTTTGTTGCTTCAAACTACAAAAGAGACATACAAACAAAAGTTATCAAAGCACCAAACAAGTCAGTGAAAATACTGTATATGGCAAGGCAAGGCAGTTTTATTTACATAGCGCATTTCATACACAGAGGCAGTTCAATGTGCTTAACAAGTAAAGGCAGAGAATAGCAAGAAATAAAATATAAGATAAAATAAATAAGACAAAAATAAAAATGATTAAATAATGATAAAATGAGGCAAAAGAATGGCAGTGAAAAACAAGACAGTACAGATAAAGTAAAAAGATCAGTTCAGGGGGTCTTATCAGTAGGTTTTTACAGATGGTTCTATCCCCAATTTTGAATCACCTACATTGGGTTTCTTCAACACCTAGGTTACTACTACCAAAATAACCTGCTAGATAGTTTTTATTTTTACTATGAATCACCTACGCAGAGGGTCTCTTCAACAGCTAGGCTACTACTATCAAATAACCTACCAGATAGTTTTTATTTAAACTGTGAATCACCTACAGAGTGTGTGCTAGAAAAAATTATATCACCACATCAGTCTACACATCACTTTGGATTGGCCTTCCGCGTCTCCTCCTAATGTAGTTTGATGGACAGCAGGAGATTTTAGCACAGCAGCTACAGAGGGTCTCTTCAACAGCTGTGTTACTACTATCAAATAACCTACCAGATAGTTTTTCTTTCAACTGTGAATCACCATCGCTGAGGGTCTCTTCAACAGCTGGGTTACTACTATCAAATAACCTACCAGATAGTTTTTCTTTCAACTGTAAATCACCTTCGCTGAGGGTCTCTTCAACAGCTGGGTTACTACTATCAAATAACCTACCAGATAGTTTTTCTTTTAACTGTGAATCACCTTCGCTGCGGGTCTCTTCAACAGTTAGGTTACTACTATCAAGTAACCTACCAGGTAGTTTTTGAATTTATATATTTTATGTACAAACAGACGTGGCCTGATTTTTAGCTCTATGGTGTCCATTTTTACTTAAATAAGCAATTCGCTTTGTCCTGCTTGTTCAGATAAAAACCCACATTTAACATCAATCCTTTATGGCATAGTACGCCACACTTATTCTGGGTCTTTAGTCTATTACCCTATCTTATTACCACATACACAACTGGGTCTAGAGCTGACGCAGTCTGCTAAATAGGTCACGGGTGTATTTTTATCAGGAACAGAAGTGTGAGCTACCTTGGTGCCTGCAGAGGCCCCTTTGTCTCCCCATTTCTCCAGGAAGGTGGCCTTGGTGCCACCAATCGCTGGCGCTCGTGGTCCCCAAATTTCTGGTGCTGCATTTGCCCCACTGCCTCTTCCCGGGGCAGGTTGGGGCAGATCACTCCTCTTCTTCAGTGAGTAAAGTCCATCATTGCTATCTTGTGATGTGGACAGCGGAGCTGGCTGACTCTGCTGCTTCAGATGGGATGGGGGCTTTGGGCTGGATGAGAGATACGAGTTAACCGTGGGCTGTGAGGGGCGGGGGGTGGCCTGGACCGAGGAGAGTGGAGGGGATGGCTGTGTTTTATTTAGGAGTGAGGAGGGTGGTATTGGCTGAACTGTGGTCTGCTGAGATTGAGCCAGTTTAGCCAACTGTGCCGAGACAATGTTAGGCTGTGCAGCTACAGGCTGTGACTCACGAAGTGACGTCCCTCTTATAATAGTCTGAGTTACTGGTGATTGGCTTGAAGTGGCGGGTGCTGGTTTGGAACTGGACTCTGCTACTGGCTGCGGTTTGGGGATTGCCTGCCCTGGCCTTGAATAGTGAACAGTTGTTGACGACTGGCTTATTACAGTCGGTGATGCATCTGGTGGGGCAGTCTTTTTGGGCAATCTGTTCGACTGAACAGATGATTTTTCGCTGACGGTAGACTGTGCAGATCTTGCAGCAGGTGTCGACACTGAGGGTTGAGTTTCAGTTACATGTGTAGTTTTTGCAGTTGCTTGTGGTCCAGGGAACTCTGGAGATATGCTGGTGAAGAGCTGCTGCAGGTTTCTTGTCTTCTCCATAGCCACAGTCATCCATGAAGCTTCAGAAGAAGCTGTGTCTGGTTCTTTAGCAGGTGGGGCGGGTGTAGAGGTTAGGCTGTTTGATTGAGGAGGTGCGCTGTCCTTTGTGGACGAGGGGGCAGACGGCATCTGCTTAGTTGGCGAGGATGCAGACTTCCTCTTGACAGAAGGAGAAGGGACAGGGGCTCCCTCGGTAGTAGTAGGAGAAGGTATGAGCTCCTTTTTGGCCTGAGGTGGCCCTGACAGCGTGGGTCCTTCAGGAAAGTCTGGAAGTTTGCTGGCGAAGAGCTGGTGAATGTTGCGGGTCTTTTCCATGGCCATACTCATCCATGAGAAATCAGAGTTGCCAGCCTCCGGCTCTTTCGCAGGTGTTGGTGATGCTTCAGCTGGCTGAGATGGACCAGGCTCCTTTGAAGGTAGAGGTGAAGACGATATGGATGATGTGGCTGAGGATGGAGAAGGCAAAGACACATTCTTGGGGGGGTGGCCGACCGTCGACTGGTTTGTTTCACCTACAGTATGGGCAATAAATGGAATTAGATTTATAATGAATAAGTGACACCTAATAACTGCCAAAGAGATAAAAATTAGTATGTACTAAGATTGCTTTGCAATATAACCATTTTTATTTAACCAGCACAGCTGATAGGCCTAATGATTAACTTTAAGTGTACTTTATTGACTACATCAAGACACATTTAACCGACTTCTGAGAAGTTTAGCTAGTTTACAATCAGCGGCGAATTAACTGTTGATGTTGTTGACCTACTGCATACCACATTACATTCTCTGCCTTGTATTCTGATCATGATGCTATCAGACCCAAACCAAATGACATTATATATTTCACACTTCCTCCTACCACATACTGTACACATACACACTTAGTGGTGGTTAGGTAGACTTTTTGCTGATCTGGTCTAACTGTCCTATGTAATTTGAATGATGTTGACTTCACAACACATTTGTTACTAAAGACAGTCATCTAGTGTTAGACCAAAGGACGGAAGGTCAGCCTGAGAAAACAGATTTCCAAGGCTGTTGCCTTGGTTATCAGTACGATAAGAAGCAGATTGGACAGTTAAGTGTTTTACGATAGGTGGAAGGAACAGCCCTACTGTCTCATCTCCTGATTGTTGGGCTCTCCAGCATGTTACTTACAGGGTCAATTTTCCATTTCTGAATTACTGTAGGTGTGATAGTAAAAAGGTGATGGGTTTTAAAAGGCTGAGAGAGGGTAATAAGGAAGAGTAAAACGTCAGTGTCAAACTAGAAGCCTGAACCAGCCTGTCTTCATAAAACAAGATGGTCTAGAACAACCATGTGTTTGATTTCTGTTAAAGTGACATTTCTTGACCAATGTCTTCCTCTCCTTTAGAAAATACAAGGTGACTTAGAAAAGTACAGGCAGAGCTGGAAACCATATAGGTTAGCAAGCAGTGATGGGATGTTTGATAAGGGAGTGAGAAATAGCTCAATCCAAGCAAAAGAGAGAATTCAAACTCACCTTCCTGCCTAAGGGACCATGACCTTAACTTGCCTCCAGCACTGTATGAAGATGGGAGAGATGGGATGTTCTGCCCACCTGGAGATGCTCCAAGGGAATCAGAACATGGCGAAGCAGCAGGTTTGATCAGAGACCCTGACCTGCCTGCCCTTGGAACAGCCTGGGAACCTTGTGCTGTGCTTAGTGTGCCAACATCAGCACTCCAGCGTTTAATGCTGCCCTCTGTATGGCAGCTGTCAAACTTGTATTTGAGGGACAGGGAGGTGGAACGCAATTTCACTCCAAAGGCATTCTTCTCTCCCTCTCCCTTTGACAGCTCCTCCTCCCCAGGTTCTCTAAGGTCCTCACAGGCCTCCACAGCCTCCTCCACGGCTTCCTGGCCCTCTTCCTCAGTGGCCTCCTCTCCCATCTCATGTGAGAGATTCAAGGACTCCTCCAAATCCGGACCACCGCTGTTCCTCTGTTGCAACAGTTTTGGCTCTACGTTCCCCTCAAATTTGATCGCAGCAGGAATTGTAGGAGGTAGGTCTTTGGCTTTCATGTCACCCTTTTGAATGCCACACAGCTCCTGAGCGTGGTTGGACTTGTATGGGAAGTTTGGTTTGTTCAAGTCTTTCTTAGCTCCTGTTTCTTCAAGTGTACCGGTAAAGCTCCCAGTTTTGGTTTGATCTTTACTGTGAGCAGAGGAAATGGTAAAACGTGATGATGCAGAGAACGGCTTCTGTTGAATACATGTAGTTGCAACGTTCTCCACAATTTGAGGTTTGTCTGTTTGTCTAGGTGCTGATACTTTGGCTAATTGTGGGAGCATCCCACTCTCTCCTTGTCCTTTAACTACATCTAGTTCATTATTGCTGACAGATTTCATTTGAGTGGCCTCTGAGGTCAAGCTACCCGGGGTTCCATGAACTACTGCCATTGGCTGAACTGTCGAACAAATCTCAGTCTGTGGATTTACACCCTGATTCCCCCTTTTGTCTGCCATTTCAGTTCTATTCTGGAGTACTGCCACCTGAGATCCAGAGACACTCTGTTTGCCATTTGGTTCCTTAGTTAGAGGAATACGGGCAGTAACGGCCTGGGCCACAGCAGTCGAAGGGGGACTGGTTGGAGCAGGCTTCAATGGATAAATACCTAGACTCTCACCTACTTGTCTGGTGCCACTCCCACTCCTTATTCTTGGAGAGGCAGGAGTCTTTGTACCTACTGTCTCTGGGGCCATGTGACTCTTTCTGGGATCACCTGCTGGAGATATAACAGGTGTGGCATTTGCTCCTGAACTGGAACCAGAGGCCACAAGTGGTTCCTGATCCTTAGTGCCAAGCGGCTGAAAATGAAGAGAGGACTTTGTAGCAGTGGCCTCGGACATGACAGTACGTGGCTGGGCTGTAGGTTGCAGGGGAGTGGGAGGTTGATGTGTAATGCCTGAGTCCTTCAGAGACTCATGATTGGAGGTAGGCAAATGGTTCTCATCACGGTGAGCAGCAGGACTCTCCCTTGTCTGCAGCACCTGAGTGGAATTCGATCGAAAACGAATGGGCTCCTTAGACACTCCAAGCCCTTTCTCATCTTCTCCACCAGGTGTGGGGTGTTCCAAGCTGTTCATGCTTTCGGATCGTGTGCGAGAATCTGGCTGCTAAAAATGTAAAGAGAAAAAAGTCAGTGCAAAAAGACAGTCAATATTATATAAATGTGAAAACTCTTTATGAGGAAAAGATAAGTGTAAATTCTGTCCACACAGCTAACTACTGAATATATCAACAACATGATAATGAATAATTGTTTTAGCACTGCTTTCATAGTCATTTTAATGACAGATCATAGCTTCCGCGAAAGAAACTACTACGTTAACTTACAGATCAGCTGATTGGTTAAGGCAACGTTCTGTTTCACTTTCCCTAGCAGCGGTCTGTTACACTTGACAAAGGTCCGTTACCGAGAAATATCAGACCGTAGAATGTTGTGAAGTCCAATTCAAGTGAATGGAGCATTCTACAGCATTATGAAGAGCCGTGTAATAAGCACTTTTAAAAAGTAGTGTCATAGTCCTCCATCTTACCGATGTCAGCTTCCTGACTTTAGCACTGGCCCTCTGGTTTCTGGGCTTCACGGACATTCGGTGACGTGCAGCGGAATTGTCCAGGGAAGGTGTGAATTGTGCAGGGCTATCGAAATTAACCCCAAAGTCTGAGGGAGCCGAGATGACGGGCACAATTGGACTGCTGGGCTGTTGGGGATGACACATTATTAGTTAGGATGAGAGAACACTGTAGGAAGAAAAATTATTTGTTTCAAATATTCAAATGAAAACATACACAGTACACCGTATGCATGCAATGGTGTGCTTCCTTTTTACAATGTATCTTTGCAAGGAGCAAATTGATGAATATGAAGACTAAAGAAAATAAGTGGGTGGGATATTCTTAGAGAAAAAAGCTTTGTTTCATGAGTGATTCAAATGTTAACAATGAGGAAGGATCCTCAGTGGGAACAATAGAGCAGGGGTTTTCAACTGGTTTTGTCCCAGGGACCACCATTCAGACTAAGCAGCCCGCCATGTTAGTGTTAGTGACGTCATGTCAAAACTTTCTTTCACGCGCAAATTAACTAGCAGGCAAAAGCAGATAGCAAGGCTATATCACATATCTGTTTTTTTGTGAAGAATTGGACTGGTGAGGTAAAGCTGGGATAGCTAACTTCACTAGTATAGCTATCTCAGCTTTATCTCACCAGTCCTAATTGAACTTCACAAAAAAACAGATTATTTGGCAACTTAAACTGAACTGTGATATAGCCTTGATATTTGCATTTGCCAGCTAGTTCATTCACGCGTGAAGGACACGTTTTGACATGACATTACTAACACTACATAGGCCAAGGTGAAGTAGCCTACAGTTGATCGACCTGATTGGTGCAACAATCTTTTTTTCTCAATATTTGCTTTAGACTTATTAATCATTGACCCCTAAATGAACTGAAACGTTTAGAAAAAAAATGAAATAATTTTTAAAAGTATAGACTGGATAGCAAGCCACAGACCACCAGCAGTACTGCCACGGACCACCAGGGGGCCAAGGACCCATGGTTGAAAACCCATGCAATAGAGGAAAACAGTTTTGTTTGCTGTCCTGTGACACAGAATATAAGAAATGAGGACAGGTGGCAGAAACTGGGATAGGTAGCAACTCAAGGTCTGACAGATTAGTTTGTAAGTTGCTGCACATGGGGCCTTGAGGTTTTCAAATCTAAATTAAGCAACTGTACAAGAATACACCGCAGCCTTGAACACTTTGTAGTGGTTGCAAGAACTTTGCTGAGCCAGAGGGCTGAAACTATGCTATATGAGTTCAAATGTAGGCCCAGCTCAGTGGCAACTTTTCTAAACCATCTCTTAAGACTGAGCTGATTTATAAAACAATGCTTATGCTGCTTATGAATTCATGGGACTGTTTAGAAAACGCATGCATTCAGTGTTTTTCATGTAATTGTAGGAAGTTGCTCTTACAGTACCTTGCAGGATGCTAATACGTCATTGAGAATGATTTCAGGAGGGCTTTGTGGAAGGCCATCATCTTCTGAACTGCCCCCTGCATCCTCAGTCCTCTTAATGGACATCACCAGAGGGGGCTGTCCGAGACGCAGATTCTGCTGTTGTAGTTTCATCTGTCACTCACGCAACAAGTAAAGCCCATTAGCCCTCTTCTGTACTTATGACACGAATGTATAATGTAACACTGTGAGAAGAACTCACCTGTAAGGTTTTGATTCGACTCGGCACATTCTCTTGAGACAGTCCTCGTGGCTGCTCAGCTGAAGACTGACACTGCTCAGCAAGGAAGATGCTTTCATGTGACACTGCACGAGATCCCAAGTTGCTGCTGAGGAAACACATGAAGCATATTCTTCAAAACACATGAAGCAACAGGGATTTACTTTCAATGCAATACACATACAGTATATCTCAGTTACTTCAGCTTATGAAAATAGATATTCATAATGACTTTTCATTGGTTTTCTTTCAAGCAAAGTATGGGGTAAATCAGCCAATAGCCCTGTTGTTCAAGCTAACACTGATTTACCCAGAACTTTTCCTTTAAAAGTCCAAATAGTCTTGTTAAGATATGACAGCTCATGTGTAAACTATTACAACTTGCTGTGGCATCATCCTCGAACATCAAACCATTCACGAGGGCAGATAAAGCGTGTGATGTAGATAAGAGCAGGAAAGGCAGGACAAAACCTCTGCACATGAGACACCTGCACATGCTCGGTATAGAGATACGAGACAAGGAAGACAGCTAGCTATCAGAGTGGTTTGGAGAGGTCACCTAAAGCTGTTGTTGAGGTCCAGCTCCTCATCCTTCCCCTGTGAGATGTCACTAGCAGACTGGCTCAGTTTCCTTTCCCCTCCATTCACTTTAGTCTTTGTCTTCCCAAAGAGGCGCGTCTTCAGAGATTTCAGCTTAGATTTCTTCTTTCCTGTGATGTTAATTAATTTATTATTCAAGTAATGTATTGTAAACGTAATTATGGGTATCAGAGGGTAGTGGAGTACTGTAGGTGGTATCGGTCTTCAAACCTGTGAGGTCTTCACTGCTGCCCTCGAGGTCCCCTGAAGATAAATCCATTTCTTGCAATTCTTAGATTGTTTTTAATCTATAAAGTTGCAAAGAGAAAGGAATACAAATATATACTGTATACATATCATCAATATCTTTTCTAAAAATCACCATTGTCTAAAGTCATATTTATGATTACATCAGCTATAACACTGACTGAGGTATAAAATCTACAAGACAATGGAAAAATGCTTCAACATCATCCTGATTCCTACCAAAAATCTCATATCCTACTTTTCCTAAAGATAGAACATGTGTCACATATGATTAATCTACGAGTTAGCACCTCCTGAATAAGTAGCTAACAACAAAAATGCCAAAAATAAATTCAATCTAATATATCTCTGGTAACTTTATAGACCAGTGACAGATTTTGAATCTCCCATGGTGCTGCCCAAAATGTCTCAATGTAATTTCTACAATATTTGAAACACAAATGGAAATGGACACGACATACAAAGTCGGAAGATTAACCAATATGCCTTTTCATGAAGACAGGCACACCTTCCTTGTTGAACTGATACCAAACACTTTTACAGTGACAGAGTTAATGCTCATTGGCTGTGCTCTGATAAGTAGAAACATGACGATGAACACTATGCAAAGTCCACTTGACCTGTGCAAGATTTCAGGTGGCTTGTTTTTGTACGCAAAGACAACCCTTGTATCTACTATCGTATGGTTTCCACAGAGAGGAATACAATGCGAAAAAAAAAAAAAAAAAAAAAAAAAACAGATTATTCCAGATATTTCCATTTCAGTTAGAACAATGTTGGCGACTGCTGTTATGGAAATCAAATATGACAGTAGAGAGACCCATCTGGCAGATAAAAATAACAGGATGTGAATACTACTCAGCAACCAGACTGATTGGCACAGGTATTCAGCATTTGTCACTGTCAGGTATATATATTTAATGACACACACTTGCCACACATTGTGCTTCAGCACTACTACACATCCAAGACTAAAAAGTGGAGATTATCCAAAACCTTAATAACACAGAACAGAGTTCCCTGTAAGACTTCGCAGTCCTAATCCCACAACAACGGCTTAATCACAAAGTTGCAGCACATCGGAGGTATTAAAACAGCTCAGACTGGACAAACAATCACACATCACAAATCAATAATAAATGTTGTGCAGAGACATTCAAAAAAGGTTGATACAGTTAGGCTACATGAACAAAAATTAACAGAACATAAACAGCACAATGAAATTATTAAAAAATAACAATTTCCAAGGGAATAATTGATTTAAACCTCTGTACAAGGTAAACGATACAATACATACAAATCATATGCTACTGGAAAGTCACCACACACAGTAAGCAAGAGGAATTATTCAATTCAGATGTACTGTGATACTATGACCATTTCACTTACCCTCTGCTGACAAAAATTCTCTGGAATCCCTCTCTTCTTCCTTTAAATGAGGATACAATCCAGCTGTTCTCTCTTTCTCTGCAGCACAACCTGTGCCCACAACGTCAAGTGTACGCTTTCATCACAGAATAGGGCCAAAGAGTAAGGTACAAGAGAGAGCAGGAAGGAGGGAGGGAGGGAGGGAGGGAGAGAGAGAGAGAGAGAGAGAGAGAGAGAGAGAGAGAGAGAGAGAGAGAGAGAGA